>VCRD01001272.1:84244-96030 GCA_006783055.1 Trinorchestia longiramus
TCGCTATCACTAATACTCCCTCGCTATCACTAATACTCCCTCGCTATCACTAATACTCCCTCGCTATCACTAATACTCCCTCGCTATCACTAATACTCCCTCGCTATTACTCTCGCTATCAATGTCGAGCAAATGGATTCATCCTAATGGAAGAAATACTGAAACGTCAGTAAGAATACACAAAGACGGTCAGGGCAAAAATCAGAATTTAGTTTTATTAATGAACTTCACTCAAATGAAGCTTGTTCGAAGTATATTTTCGTCATTAGAGATATAATATGAAAAAATAGTTATAAAATTCATAAAATATATTAAATTTGCAAATGATTCAGAAGGCAGAACCAAATAAAAGAAACAGTAAAACCAAACTACACAACTCGAACTACAGGAAAACAAGTAACATTTATGATTTCAATGACCGAGGGCTCGAGCTTGCCATTCCTCGGACAAAGAAAGACGAGCATGGAGCTCATGAGCCATAATGAAGCAAGAATATTAGGAATAAGTTGCTTGTCGGGGCGTGGGAGGCAATTACGGGGCTCTAGTCGAACGCCCATCGCCCTACAGTCACATATTCTAAAGCAATGACACTTGCTATTTCGAAGAGCAGCATTTACAACAGTGACCCAGCAAATTCTTCCAGCCATAATGCTGCCACGTCTTAGGAATTGTGTTCAAAAAAAAGCTCCACGAGCTGCCCACACAGGTAAAAAAGTTTTTCTTCGACAACTGTACTGCCGCTTGAAATAAGCGTAGCCCGAGTAAGCATTAATGCCTCTTGAGGTAAGAGAATCAAATTGTCCTTAAAGAAATTCACGTATGCAACGGAAAAGCACACTGACGAGAAGTCAAGCTACAACACAAGCTGCAAGAGACCTGAAGCGAGAAAACTTGGAGGAGACAAAAACAGTATCACGTCATACTTGACGTTCCAAGAACATAATGAGTAAAACTCGGATGACTCAACACAGCAAAAAATTATGAAAAAATTAGTCAACATGTTTACATATTACCGAATATTCATTAAGTTTTTACACAAAAATAAGAAAAAGCGTCACCATTCAACATATAATTCAAAATTAGCGCAAGAACAACAAATCAATTTAAAAAGTAGCAATTTCAAAGAGAGTACTAAAATAAACAAGAATCGATCAGAACAGTTTCTGAAGACGCTTAGTCCAAAGTAATGGAGTTATGCGTTGTCAGAAAGATAAGAGAAAGAACAGTGAGAGTGAATTCAGATATAATTAATTGAAGAAAACGAGATGCTAGCAGTTGGTCTTACATACGTCAACTACCCAGCAACTGAAACAACCTGTTGTTCCTAGAATACTTCAGTCTCCAACAGACGCTGAACTATGCACGACAATTGGAAATATACGTAATAAACAAATAAGAAATAACGTTTAACTAAGTGCTCTTCCATTGAAATGTTAGAGATTTTGCCTAACAACACTGAACCACTGTTCAGATTATAATTCGTACAAGCAAGAATCAAACAACGTTGAGAAATTTTACTGAGTTCTAACTTCATAAAACATTTTTCAGTTGTAAGAAAAAAATTCGAATGGATCACAGTACACACAGTGTGAAGACTAGGAGACTAGAGAAGCTCGCATACCTCAATAATTTCACTACAATACACCATGAGTCATAGTTCCAGTACACAATTATTTCCCCTGCAACACAATATGATAACAAAAAGAAAGCCCTAAAAAGAAAAGAAGCATCATATTATCAGACAATGTCAGATCATCTACATATATAATAGACAATGTATCTCCATCTCTCTCTCTCTCTCTCTGTGTATCTGTGTGTGTCCATCCCATTACTTCCTATTTATTACTGAGGAAAAATTATTGAACTGAAATCAGAACGGGTATGCATGTATTACAAGCATTGTATTGTGGATACCAAGAGCGCCGGATCACTATAAAATACTCATTTTTTTCTGTTATTAGCTTTTATTTTTAACACGGTCATGTTATAGGTAGATTAGATACAGAATGGAAGTTCTGCATATATTGATGATAAATAATCACGGGTAGAACTGAAAAGTGTTTATATATTTCGAGTGTTTATACATTTTATTTATGTATTTATCTATGTATTTATTTATATATTTATTCATTTATATATTTATTCATTTATGTGTTTCGTGTCACGCTCTTATGAATAGATTAGCATTGGCGGTCTTGGTTTCAGTTCACTGGTAAATTAATATACTCATTTTTGCAGTATAAGTGCACTATAATAAGTCACTTTCAAAAACCGAGAGATCCAGAGCCTTGTATAGTCGAGTCCGTATCGTGGATACCGAGTTCCGCGGTATATTGCGGCTCAAAAATACTGTATTCTAAGTGTTTGTTATTGTCACAAGAAAAATCAGTTACCTTCGAAATAAGCTTAAGCATGGAAACTCCACTCGAACGAAAAAAAAGACTGAATCGAGAGCGAAAAAGAAGAGTGAGAGAAAGATTATCTCAAGAACGACAAGCTGTTGTAAGGCAACAGAGGCGGGATCAGTATGCAAGTAGTTCACAAGAACGACTAGAGGCCAGACGCTGAATTTCTTAACTCCCTGGATCTGTCAGACATGCCACCTCATAACCTAAAACTGGAACGTGGTGCAATTGTAATGCTTTTACATAACCTTAACCCAAAGCAAAGCTTACTTAACGGAACAAGGCTAATCATCGTTTCTTTAAATGAACTGTTCGTACACGGAAAAATATTAACTGGAAGCAAGAAAGAAGAACATGCCTTCATACCACGAATGAATTTGGTACCGAGTGATACAAATCTCCCATTGAACTTCTGCCGTAGACAGTTCCCTTTAATTTCAGCATTTGCAATGACGATTAATAAATCTCAAAGACAGTCTGTTTCAAATGTTGGAGTATACTTGCCATCACCTGTTTTCCCTCATGCACAACTGTATGTAGCTCTTAGTCGAATAAGAAATAGGAATAACATTAAAATAGCAATTAAAGACACTGATGTTCAAGGAAATTTGGTAGATAATTTGTTTTTCACTATGAATGTTGTCATTAAAGAAATACTCAATTAAAACGTTTGTCCTTTGTAAATACATATAAAACTAAGTATATTGCATTGCGTTCTTATATGTAATTTTATTTAATATCTTTCCAACAGTATTTGCCATCATTTTTGATGGCACGGGTACACTAGTCTTCATAATAACTAGTGCAATCCCATTAATAATTTGTTCCCAAACGAATCAGTTTTGGGCTTGGGAAGAGAATCAGTTTTCGATCGGATGAACAACGTCTTTCTTGCTGTCGAAGTCTTGCTGCTTCTCTCTTACAGTTGGACACGTTTCTATTCATGTTGGCCTTTTTTGCCGGAATTTTATTCTGAAATATTCTCTATTATCTCTTTGAAGCTTTCCAAAAAAATCACAATTCTGAAAACAATAACCCAATTTCCAAAATCTTTGGCACTATACTAAGTGGTAGCCAGGTTACTGGTCAAACTAATTTAAAACATTTATTTTCGTATTATCAATTAAAAATATCAAAGCATCATGATGAATTTCAACAGAAAAAGATCCAAAGAAAATTTCTATGTGTAAACATAAACCGATTGTGTATTCTGGATACCATAATGCAAGTGAAAGGGAATTGAATTGCCACAGAAAAATAATGCAATAGAATGATTTCTTGTATTGCTGAAGCTTTATCCTTGTTGCTATCAAAGCAATCGATTAGAAGAATGTGACACTCGGACAGACGGACACGGCTCTTATTATAGTATAGATTTCAAATTCGTTAAATTTAAATCTTGGAATTTCCACGGGAACTGTCTAGTAATAAGAGATCCAAGCTAAGGTGAGTAGAAACCACGTCATTAAATATAAACACGAATTTAACAACTATTTCGTCCGTTTGTTCATTTTCTTAGTTAATGAATCTAAATAGGAATTTCAAACATGAAGGATTTGTCAACTGTAAAAATTTAAGTACCCGAAAGGTAAATATATTTTCATAAACTAAGCATTCCAAAATCTACACTAGTTTGTAGAGTAAAATCAGAACGAATTTCTACAACTCTTGGTGCGAAAAACTTGAAGTAGAAATGCTATGAAATCTCTAATCAGTAATCTTGAGAGGATGAAATTTTTAAATTGAGAAAATATGAGAATTTTTTGCCTATTAAAAAGACAGAGCTTCTATTGAAATCTCAAAAATCAACTTCTCAGAAACCTACTGGTAATTTAGAAACCTTACAGAGTGGAAATTTTGAGAATTCATAACGGGACAATTTAAATTGGACTCAGCTAAACAACTTGAAAACCACATCGATCTAAAGAACTTGCTCGTTAAATTGATTTTATTCATAACTTCAAGGACTTTGAGTACTCAAAATTCAGACGAGACGACGTAAATGGCAGCCCCGGGAGCACAGAGATACAAGCGGCCCAGTCGCGCGTTGCGACCGTTGCCAGCCAGCGCGTGTCACGGTAGAGGGTGGCGGGAAACCACGACCTTGTCAGCCCCACTCGAGGACGCAACTGTGTGAGCGACCACTTGCAGCAACTAATTAGATTTTCTACAAAATCTAGCCAAGCAAAAGAAATGAGCATACAGACTCCAATGCTGCATTGTTCCGTGCTTTTGCATTAGTCTAATACGATGAATTTCAAGAAACACTTCAATATGAAGTCTGTACCATGGATAGTAAAATATTTGTACACGAAGTGCGTGTCATCACAATTCAGTACACACACATTCTTGAAAAATGATGGCAGTTGCGTTAGAGAACGGAGAAAACACAGCATCACCTAGCTTGAAAATTTCAATTTCTGTCAATAGGTAAACGATGAACAACGAAGTGTTATGGTCCATTGAATCTATGAAAGAAGGATAAAATAAAGTAAGATGAAATCAAATAAATTTTCTATAATCCTCTCATTCACGACTTTTATAGTTCAGATGTAGCGTCCTATCTAGCACAGTACATGAGTTAATCAATTATAGTTAACAAAATTCATTTCGTAATTTCTAGATTAGACTGTAATGATAGATTGGACTACTGGCATTGGTTATCACTGAAGGTTCAGTATCCGGCAGATAATAAAAACTAAACAATAAAAATTTGTTGGATTTTACTGTCTTGCATACGAGGACACTTGAAGCTGTGGCGCCACACTCCCAAGGGAGAAAAATGAAATAGACTCGTTCTAGAAAAAATGATCAGCTTGCATTCTCGACAGGGTCTCCTGATATCTCAATACTCTAGATAATATCTGTAACTACGATAATTACGTGTTCTTTGCTCATCTCATACAGGCCTAAACATTGATTGACTAAGACAGAAGCTTTGCTTATAGAGAAATGTTTGAGAAAATTGGCTCGTTATATCTTATTTGAATGGATTCATTGATATCCTTGAGTATGGATAGAGAAATACAAACATTGATGCATAGTCAGTCAGGCATTTGCATGACGCTCTAAGCATGAGAGCTTCAGCTACGCTGGGTTTCCCTCTACAGTTAAATTTCTTTGAGATCAGATTTTCTGAACACCAGCAATATCAAATTGTGGATATTAACTTATTTGTAGAAACGCACTGTGTTTAATCCTATGATCATTTGAACCTGACAATGCTTGAAACAAGGAACGTTTGATTAAACCCACATAAACTTTATCAAAACATTTCAACACAATGAACGTTATGCTAATAAACGAAAAACGTGCTCACAACTATTGTTTGGTACACTTTTCATGAGTTGCTTGCCTTATATCATTTGCTAGTAAACTCACACGTAAAAATACACGTATTTTTTGGATTTTTTCGTCTGATTTGTCAGTGGACGCAGGCTTTGCGCAAGAGTTTCTACATTGAAGGATGTGCCTTTGGTATCCACAATACAATGCTTACAAAACATGTATACCCGTTCCATTGAAAAGTCAATACTTAGCATAAGATAAAGTTTACTTTAGCTTGCAGTACTATTCAACTTTCGAGCTTATATTCCAGAAACTAGGTTTGCCACCGTATTTCAGGGATGAAATTTCATGGTATCTCATCTTGTTATTCAATAGATGAATTTTCTCTCATCTAAACCCTTAAGAGCGTGACAGAGAGAAGAACCAACCAACCAACCACCCAACAAACTGTGTATTATAATATAGTGGGATCCTTTATTTGATCACTTTTGACCTTTCCGCGCCGACTGGGATAATGTGTTTTATCAGATTTCAAAAATCTTCGCGAAAGTGTTAAAACGTGGAATTTCTATGAGTACTATCTAGGCCATCTTATTGATAAGATACAGAAGTTCTGTACATATTCACGAAAAATATTCATAACACAATAATTCGTCGTAAATCTTTAATACATTTGTCTTCATAAGAATTTTAAATTAGTCAAATCTACACCGTGGAATTTCAATGAAAACTATTTAGTTAAAAAAATGATTCAGACAATATATTTTGAAAGAGAACAAATTAAAAAAAACATTGATGATACAAGCTCTTTCGTATGTTAGTAATTAGTTCAAAACGCATGATAACATGAATCTTTCCACACTGCATAATAAAATCTTGGAAGATGGTATACATGATACAGTGGAAGTTGAACCGAAGAAACAAATAAAAATTGGCGACAAGAGTCTAAAGAGCTAGACAATATATCTAACAGAAATTCAGTATGTAATCTATACACAAGACTCCTCACAATCGTGATACATCAATCCACGGCAAGACTGCCTTTAACCTACCAAAAGCATTACTTTAAAAACAACAGTTTGCGCCTAAGTTAAACGATAAATCATCAAAACTCGATAGATAAAGCGACAAAAGAGCGCACGATAAAAGGCCGTTGTTGTAACAGTTGCTACACTACTCACTGTATTTTGAGGGTCATCAGTTGATCTCAGCGTGCGACAGAGAAGGGCACAATCTGCTGCATAATGGAGTGCACAGTCGACAAAATATAGAGCCCCGACAGCAAGCCCGCCCCTCATCGCAACACCGCTTAACAGGATCCACCCTCCCCGTAATCTTAGGTAAGCTGAAGCAACGTATTGCCTCACCGAATAATGCTAAACAGGGAATGCCCATCGTAACTCACCAGGGCAGCGGAAAGTATGCATGATTTCACAGAAAATAATCGGACATTTTTAACAAACAATGTAATTCGTCGACAACTACAAATTAAGTTCTTCAAATGAAATAGATCGATACAGTGTATTATAAATAGATTATCTCTCATCGCAATGTATGAAAAGAGCATCAATTTCAAAATTTCTGGCTACTTTCAGGGAAAAATGAACGGGAGGTGAAAAGTGGGCTCAAAAACAAGTTACAATGGGGAATAATGAAATAATAATAACCCTATTAATGAGTTAAGAGAATGGAAATATAATTTCCATACAATATAATAGAAATTTTGGGCGAATGCAATACTGAGGTATAATTGCTTTGAACCATAAAGAATGAGGAGAGCACTTTCAAATCCATACGTTATAATTCAATAGAACACGACAGGCGTTTCTAGTTACAATTTATAGTGGAAAATCTATAATTGAGAGGTTTCCACAACTAATAACAATCACAATTTCTCATTCTCCAGCACCAACCCAAAAGTTCTATCAAATTTCCATATGCCTTAAAAAATGAACGAACGAAACTTTCCCAAGAAATATAAAAAACACGATGACTGTTAAAAAAAATTAGCACACACTACTAGCCTCAGAGTGAAAAGGTAATTTATAAATTCCCTTTTGAACCCAGGCGGTCATCGAAAAAATACCAAAAACATATGATTTTATATTGGAATTACAAGTAGTTAACTTCATCAGTTGAATTCAAGCGACAAACTAAACAATATAACAATGCCTAGACATCCATGTCAATGAGTATACAACTATCATGTATTATGTTCCTCCTGACAATTCAACAACCCTCATTGAAATTTAAAGCAAAATTATTCAGGAGGCTCTACACACTTGAGCAAACATGAATACATGAATGAACGTCAATCATATCGATCCTGCGAGGCCATAGAATTGGCAAATAAAGAAAACATTTTAATTCCTTCAATCAATTCCAAAACTCATCCAGTAAATAAAATGAAAACAGGCAATAAAAAATGAGTTAAACATATCCATCAACAATAGAGTCTCGCAAAATCTAAACGTTATAAAAATTTCTGTTCGAGTTCTGAAAACGCGTATCAATCGAAAGTATTATAAATTACACTTTATAGCATTAAAATAAAAAATGAAGAATAAGGAAACTAGATGAAACTGAAAAATCTATAGTATACAACCAAATGTACAACAAGGCAGGCAGAAGTAATGAATATGACCAATGACTAAATAAAATGTGCATAAATGCAAGAACTATAAACTCTCTCAAAAGCGGCAAAGAATGAACAAAGCCCATAAAATGTTGAAATGTACATGAATAAGTAAAAGACTTGGCTTTCGGTAGAGAAGTAAGACAGAACTAGATGATGCATTGTTATATTTTGAAAAATTATAGTTCAAAAGCGAGGAGTTAACCAACTCTCCAAAATTATAAGCAGTTAACACTGATTATCTAAGTTTCTTTTTATAGACTGCCAAGCAGAATAATGATCAGTGATGATTTAGTTTCACAATCATGAATTAAAAATGCTTTAAATAAAAGTCATTCTTTGCAGAAGGAAAAGATAAGAAGAGAATTAGACTACACACCACAGTTTGTGAAAAAGCAAAGTTGTGTGAAAAACGACGTTAAGATAATTATGAGTATATTACGTTGATTAAAAAGAATTATTCAACTAATGCGTACTTAAGTGAAATACTAAATGAGAGACGTGAGGAGCATACAAGTGACATCAGCCGTCGTTGACAATTCACGACAAAGAAGCCCGCGAGGTAGAGTGATGAGGCAGAGGCACGCGTGTCTCTTGAAGACGGTGCGACCTTCGACTCAGCAAAACAAGAAAAAGTTCGTGAAAGAATCTGACGAAGGGTTGAGGAGGGCGAGCGAGAGTGTTTGGAGTTGGACTTGAAGAGCGCTGGACCAGACAAAGAGATCGCGTCAGGCTGGCCGACGAGTTAGCGACGGACGCGCATATGCAATAAGGACGACTTAGACGTGCACGATCCCTGATTTTTACGAGACGATGTACAAAATAGCATGAGAAAATAACACAGCGAAATTTCCAACGCAAGATTGTCGGTACGCAGATTATTGCAGCACAAGTACTCGTGCGCGCTCGTCGTGCTCTCATTAACACTGGCACTACGGAACACGAGCTCATAAAAGCCATTAGCATCCATGACGAATGTCGTGTGAAGTAATTGAATGAATGTTCAGGCGTGGTCAAGGGCAGTAATTTGACGTGTGACGCAAGCAACAACAAAGAATGACAACTAGTTTCGTGCCCATCGACTGGGCTCACTGCTGAGCGCCCAATTCAAAAGAAAACCGTGCTGAAATTTATGCACTCAGATCAATTAAAAGAACTCACCATTATGAACAGATATAAATATACTAACCAAAAATAAAAGTGTACGGAAAAAACATTGAGATGAGTTCACAAGAACGAGTAACTCAGAGAAGAGTCGATATGAAATCATATTTCCTATGATCAGAACCATAGAACGAAGTCTTTCAGTAAAATATTGTCATATCCAAAAATTAAAATTCGTGAATTGCATGCTGCTAAGAGAAATCAAATTCTCATACAAACAGATATCAAAGGTGTGTGAATTTTGACGCTCGTTCATACGGCTGTGAGTGCTAGCAGGTGATAATTAAGAAGTTACGACACAAGTTACTAGGGGTCACGAAGCGCTCAAAGAGTCCATGGAACACACATTGAGCGATCACAAGTTCTCTGTAGGCGTGTGCAAATGAACTCTTCGTACAACACTAACGCATTCTTAACTTCTATGTATATGAACTAGAACTCGACAACTGACGATGACCAGCAAACTCCTGGGATTGTGAGCACAAGAAAACAGTATTTGTATTCTATCGAAGACAATAAGGTTTGTTTCACATGTATTGTCTACTCCTGCAGTCTTAGCAGCTTGATAATGGACCACAATCATTTTTGTAGAAGAAGGCATTAGAGCTGTTTCACTTTAATGAGTACTGGAATACTTTTGCAATATAAACGAGAAAATAAAAGTAAGAACGTTTCAACGGGCATGACTAAGAACTGTAGTGGAATTTACACGTATTCCTAAAAGATTGAAGAGCGAAATTCACATCTATGGAGAGGCGTATCCTTGATTATCAACGCAGTTATATAACACTTTTTTCAAAGATTTATAACGCACAAACCACGTACATTTAGAGAGAAAGGAAACGAAGCTGATATAAGGTCTCTCTTAATAAGGGCTACCGTGAGAAGCTTACATAAGCTCCTAGCTGAGAAACGAACGGTGGCAGTGGAAAACATGAGGTCAATAAATGAGACAGTCGACCTTACGAGAGATGAGAAATGCTAAGTCATAAACAACAACACGTCTCAGTGCACCACACCTCTTGATCATACGTCATGCCAACAAATTATTGAGCACAAAATTAACGGACGCTTACAAGATTCAGGGTCGAACTTGAGTGAAGTGAGTCCGGCATTCCAGTCGCATAACAGGGCAATTGAACAGCAGACACTTGCAAAACATATTAAAAAAAAGCCCTAACAATGCGATAGCTTTGCAGGAGCTTGAAGCTTGTCAAAAAAAATAGAAAAGTATACTACGACAGTGAAAGAATGTCGTTCAAACACGCCTGAACATAATTTATTTACTTCATCAAACAATATAAAAACTAACAAACGAATACATCATAATGATAAGAAATAAATTTAAAACTTAGAATTTTTAACAATGCAGGACGATTAAGTTACGGATATTTTATGTAAACTATACAACATCGTTGCAGAGAAAACTCGTTTAAATTCCAATCACACGTGACCAAAGTGGTGGGCAATAATGACGTCATAATTTTCTGCCGTAAAGATGCAGAAGTTATGCAAACTGATGCAAAATAATATAATAGAGTGGTTCTCTTAAACAAAGGAATCCTTACTTCGGGCAGCTGCACGGAGAAAATACACCACACTGCTGCTTGTTTCCATAACTATTCTTGAACACGTATCAAAAGTGCACAGAAACGAGAGTGCATGATTAATTTCGGACACCCTACTGTTCACGGTCACTTCGAGCAATGTATGAAGTTCAGTAGGGTCTACTCTACACACAGAGCTTTCAACGAGAGATCAATGCCAAAATTTAGGCTTAAATAACAGCGACACGCAATATTATACAACTTTAAAAAACAAATGTTCGTGTTTAACGAATGGAACACATTATAATTTAAAAAATATATATATATTAGTTTTCAGATTATTTCAAATGACGGCTATTTAGCAGCTTCACAAACTCACATTTTACTTAAAGGACATTAAAATTATGCATAAATAAAACTGAAAATAAAATACTACCTAGCAAACTTCATAAATGAGTAATTCTAACATGCATATTTGCCCAAAAGAAAATGTATGAAAAGCACAGGTTGAACTTAAGCAAACCGCTATGTTGCAGTGAAAAAAAACAGTAACTCGCGCTCCAGAGGAGAAATAATACAGAAGTTGACGGAAGTCTAAATTATGTAGAGTATCGTGTAACCTGGTCTACTATCTGCGAACCATGAAGATGATACGTGGTGGTACAGCTTTGTGTAGCAGTCATGGCTACAGGCAGTCATGGCTACAGGCAGTCATGGCTACAGGCAGTCATGGCTACAGGCAGTCAT
>VCRD01001272.1:103706-152014 GCA_006783055.1 Trinorchestia longiramus
TGGACTGTTTCAATAGGTATGTTATACATCGTGTGTTGGAAATGCCGGTTATTTGCACAAACGTGCATTACTGAACATTTTTCAACATTGAAGCTCATTTGCCAGGTTTCAGTCCATTGTAGAAGACGGTTGAGGTCTGATTGGATAGTTGCTCTGTCCCTTTCGGTGAATGCTCTGTGACAGAGTTTCGTGTCATCGGCGAATTTGATTTTACTGATGATTCCGACATCAAGATCGTTGATATAGATGATGAAGAGGAGCGGGCCTAAAACGCTCCCTTGAGGGACTCCTGATGTTACCAGCGCTGGATCACTTGTTTCATCGTGAATCACTACGCGTTGAGTTCGACCTGTGAGCCAGTTTCGTATCCATCGGGAGTAGTTGCCTCGTATTCCATGCGCTTCCACTTTGGCCACGAGTCTTTCGTCGGGGACTTTGTCGAAGACTTTTTGAAAGTCTTGATAGACAAGGTCTACGGCTTTTGTACTGTCGTATATACGGTGAGTTTTTTGTTCACTTTCCCTGCATGATATTGGCTAGTTTCAGTACCAGCCTAGTGACTAGACAAGTTCTTTTTCTAAAAGGTGGCGTTGCATTTCCGTATGATCCTAGGCCAGTAGAGCATCCCAATCGAGATGCCCAAAAACACTTAGCGCCAAGGTTAACACACGCCTCTTCAACGAAACCTATTAGCCACAGAGCTCGATCTCATTAGTGAGAAAGAAAAGTTTAGAAAAACTTCTTACTAAATCGGTATTCTCCTCAGTAATCCGAAATTCAATCGTTGAAGTTTCAGTAAAAATAAAACATATTTACCTCGTACTAGAAATTTAAAAATCGGCATCCTCACCCAATATTAGCTTCACTGTCGTCTTCAGGAACACATTAATTTTACGATTAAACATTGGAATTCCGAGTACATAAAGTACGTTCTACGAAGTGGAATAATGAGAACAATATTAGAATCAACTTGACCACCGGGAGAAAACTGAAATTACTTCAGATACTGGGGAGGTTTCAAGCAAAACTTTCAGAAGTTACTAAGAAAAACTATTTTTCCACTAAAGACAGCAAACTAAAATAAACTTGTTATTCTCTGGAATTAAAATCAAATTCATGAAAAAAGCAGGGGAATAAAGCAACTTGAAGGGTCACAAATGTTCTTAAAAACAAACAGTAGTGTTTTGGCCCCCCTGCGTACCTCGAAAAGAGGAGAATGAATTTACTTCGAGTACCACCTTCAAACAGTAAATTATAAACGATAAGATCGAACGTAAGTGAAAAAACGAAACACTACAAAAAATGCAGAATAAAAAACGTCTGCAGCGATTATTACCTGATTGATTTGGTCATAAATCAAACTTAAGTCACACACGTCTTGTAGGTCCGTTGCAGAAGAGATATTAGACGTCCTTTTGTTATAGCTCAAAATGTTGCATTTGGAATCACGCAAAACCATAAAACAGCACGCAACGGGCGGCAAAAACTGAAAAATGTAACCATCGATAAATCGGTAGCACTAAAGTTGATGGTCAACAATTCGAGACTGCGAGGCCAACACGAGAATGCAGTCTAAGGCAATAATTCAATGCCCAGAGAGTGGCAGCTTCGCCGACCGTGATTCTGAAGTCACGATCTTTACATCAGACGTAACCGTTCAGGTTGTGTCGATGCCGTTACGCATGCATGGCAGTCATCAATTAAACTGAATAAATAAGTATCCTACATTTTTTAGCTTTCGCAAGGTTTTTTCAGAAAGGAAACGTTTTGCAGCAGCAAACTTAGATTACATTTTATCTCATATAGAATATTGAATCACGACGCAGATCTGATTAAACTTAAAGAAAGCATAACTCTACGCTAAGGCACCACCGATTCATGAGACATAACTCCGATAGTCATAATCATAAAACATTATTATTCAGTTCTTGAATGTAAATAGAGCATTTTGTTTGTTTTTAATGAAATAGTGCGGATATTTGGCTTGACACTATTTATAAAGGAAAAATTTTTATTCATTAGATACTAGTTCAACTATGAGTAGTTATCAAAAGTTATAAACCGCAGTACTGACATCTCGTTCAGGCTTTTTACAGTGCCATCCAAAATGAAAAAAGAAATATAACAACTTGCAATTCCTCAGCAAATGTTAATTTTTTCCACTCGGTATAGATCAACAGTGCTTGAACTATTTCTCAAATTTTCAGGTTGCATACATAATACTACTATAGTTATTTAATATTTTATTACTTGCCTAATGTCCAAAATTAAGGAACAAAATAACGTTTTCACCTAAACATGATACAAAACAGATCACAAATAGTTTCTTTTAATATTTAGTATTGCGACCTTTGTTTTTAATCACAGTAGCACATCTGGAAACGCAGGATCTAAGGAAATTTTGACATTGAGCAACTGTCATCTAAGCCTAATTCTGTTGTAATTTTAGCCACAAATCTTCTTCTGTTGTATGCTTTTTCGCCATAACATTTTGTCTTGGAGTCTCCCATAGGTTTTCTATTAGATTCATGTCGAGACTCTGTGGAGGCCAGCCCATAACCTCTACTCCTTGATCCCTAAGATAACCCATAACTGAGGCCCTAAGATAGCCCATAACAGAGGCCTTAAGATAGCCCATAACTGAGGCCCTAAGATAGCCCATAACTGAGGCCCTAAGATAGCCCATAACTGAGGCCCTAAGATAGCCCATAACTGAGGCCCTAAGATAGCCCATAACTGAGGCCCTAAGATAGCCCATAACGAGCTTTTGCCTCGTGGCAGGGAGCATTATCCTGCATAAAAATAGTATCAATCTTAGAATTATGCAAAACTAGGACAACATGTTGTACACATTCTTGCAAACAATGGCATTAACTTTAGTATTTAAATGCAGGAGCTGCGATTTACCTCGGCCTGATATATGAAAAACTATCACGCCTTTCCCCATCCTTAACAGTTTCCTTTGTGCAATTTAATTTCAAACTTTCATGAATACGTCTTTCTACTAGCTGTTTACCTTCGCTAAAAAAAAGTATTCACATTTTGAAAATTCGAAAATTTTGATACTTGTTCCTTAATTTTGAAAGCCACTGTTAGTATTTTCCAATTGGCAAACACTGTCGAAATTCGGCCACCGATAATTAATTTTCATTTAAATTAAAACCCTTGAAACAATTTTGTCATTTGCTTATTATTAAACAAATGGATTATCTTTACAGCTAATTGATCGAATACGAAGTTGAGAGTCGCCCAAACTAGCATCTACACGACTATATTATGCAGAACAATGCACATTTTGTCAATTTCATCTATTCATCTTTCTCACCTGCACACATCTATCCCACTTACAAAAGGACTTTAATACCACAAGTTGAGAACAGTGCTGAGCACACCAACCATGGCGAGCCAGAGTCCACCTACTCAAGCAGTACCACGAACCCCAAGAGTTCACCTACAAGGAGTGTGTTGTTGTGAGCAGCAGATCTGATAAGTGAAAGGGAATTTTTAAGGCAGCTCTCCCAGGGCACCTCTCACTCAACCAGCGACCGCTGCGCTCACGAAGCGATGACAGGATAAAGCTGAGACGCTTCGAGGCTCCAGGCTGTGCATGACAGCCACACCGAGCAACGCTGAAGCAAGCAGCACCGCGTACACACGCGGGCTCACGGTACTGGACAAATACTAGAGGAGCGCCTTTGTTTTCATCGAAGCCAAGATGATGATACCAGCTAAAAGCATATCGACAGCATAGCTGCAAAATTACCATGTTCGGATTTTGCTGCTAAGAAGAGCATCCATAGTAAGATTAACTTAGTGGGCGCTATGTGTGTTTTATTTCTAAGATAAAAAAATGCATGCTCTGGAATTCAAACGTACCACAAAAGCTCCAAAAACCTTTGATGAGATTTTAGCACGTAACAAACAATGCTTCATGAATGTTAGAGAGTTGCGTCGCATTCATCAATGATTGTAGGATAGGGCAATCAGAAAGAGACAGCAAGGCATGAAGAACGAAGATTTATCAGGATGAAAGGATTGAACGGCTGAGACTTCACTGATTGTATGCTGTTCAAAACATCTTGAATCGTCAGTCAAGCACGCATAGTTCAGACATCACCTTCTCGTATTGCAGCTTACAAGAAAGATTGCTGACATGCCAGTCTAATGAATCACTCCAACGCCATAATGCAACTATACATGATCTTCAGTAGTATTCAGAACGACGAACCTTCGGTCTACATTTGAGATTTGAAAGGTAAAATGTGAAAAACTCAATGAACGAGCTTCATGAAATTGATTCTTAAAATTAAGATGATATATGTTTTCAGGTTATTTGTAATGATAAGCCATCTCGTCCACTATAGAATTACAAGTTTCCAATGCTGAGTTCGTTCATACACATTGGATCTGTAAGACTGAATGAGAGATAGTAATCTATAGCACGCTGGTGAGACAGTGCAGCGGAGGTAGTCAACTAAGTGTCAGTAAGAAGATCATGCCTCGTAGTTCAAAGTAAGATCACACTCTTATACAGTGGTACGCCTACTTACATCAGTTACCGAGGCACGACCAACCATTTCCTTGGAGGAACACCATGTCACAATCCAAGTAACTATTAAAGCAGATATAAATTATCGTAAACCTATAAAAGTTATCGTTTCCTGAACGCATAGTTTTCAGATATCAATCATTCTTACAAAATAATCGAGTACCTAAAATGCAATGAATTGCAACCTATATTAAACGACGTAAATAACAATTATTCAGATGAATAAAGTGATTTAGCAAGGAACAGAAAATTATTTCACTGGCAATTAAACACATTTCATTTCAAAATCCCTCTTACATACTCGAGTGAGCTCGTGTTCAAGAATTTTGATTTAATATTATTGAAGTATCTAATCTTACTTGAAACACAATTCGAAAGATATATATATATATATATATATATAAAGTTCTTATTTAAAGTTTAGTTAATACTGTTAAGAACTTAAATTAGCGGCCACCTTGATTTTGGCAAGCAGAAAGCTACATGTCACTGTCTGCTTTACACAGTCACTGCAACAGAAATTAAATGAAATATAACAAAATATAAGGAATAAAAATCTCTTCGCTGCATGTTTAGCTGACGCAGAACTAGGGATCATCAAGTGACTACCTTAAATTACCCATCATGCATAGGTAGAGATTAATACAAATAGTGGCATCATGAATAATATTACCTAGGTTATTACAATAGTCCTACACATTGATGAACAACAGACCTTTCAAACGCATATAAACCGAGAAAATTCTACGTTCTTTCTCATTTTCTGGGTAAGGTTCACAACACTCTTTCGGAAAGAAGAAATGTAATATTTTAAAAGAAAAAGTATCTTCATGGTGCAACCTACTTTAAACCCCATAAGAAAGGTTAACTAAGGCATTTAGAATACTTGTAAATAAAATGGGGAAAATGAAGCACAAAAAAATATTCCGTTAAAATACTTACCAACACTTCAGAAGTACCCCTCGTATAAACTGGAGAGCTGAACCAGGCAGCATGTGAGGCTTCACAGCAGCTGCACGAGAGCACAACTGTGCCTCGCTGTGACCGGTTCTATTCATGTTCGAAAGCTCATAATCAGGACTGGGAGGTCAATAAATTACAAGACCTCAGAGGGTCAGTTAAGGGTTTCACAAGCACCTCATCCCAGCGACAATATGTTTATAGCGAAACATAATAAATTTATGCAGCCTGCTATTTCGAAATGTGAAGCACCACACAGAAAACCTTGACTGAAATTACAGGAGACTATCAATGATGGTTGCTAAAAAGCAATGACCGCGTCTGCTCTCTTCACTTTATCTTTTCACGTTCTTCTCAATTGACTGAAACCCATTTTGTTCAATTAGTGACCTTAATTTTCTTCAAATTGAACGGTCTAAAATTCTTGAACAGGGAGTAAAAAAGAAGACCCAACTGCGAACAAATTTACAGCCCTTGAACGAAAAAAAGCCTGCACCGCTACAACAGAAAAATGTTAATTTATTCGGTGTATTGAGTATTTAAACTGACCCGATACAGAATTTATTAAAGACAACTTGTCTAGTGTGTTAGCAGGAAAAGATACCCTTACTCTACACGTAGCATGCACTACATACTTCTCTTACTCTACACGTAGCATGCACTACACACTTCTCTTACTCTACACGTAGCATGCACTACACACTTCTCTTACTCTACACGTAGCATGCACTACACACTTCTCTTACTCTACACGTAGCATGCACTACATACTTCTCTTACTCTACACATAGCATGCACTACATACTTTCACTGCTGGATGAGTCAGCACGACGCTAGAAATGGACGAGGAACGACTGTTGGAACTATACCAAACCCAATACTTTAACTCTACTCGTACATTCGTGCAAGAATTTATTAACAATTCCTCCTCCTTCTTGTCCTCATCAGCGGCATCATCGTCATCGTTCTATGTGATAGATTTGAATGTAAATGAACACAAAGACTCAAGTGGTGAATCGTAGTACAATTTGAAAAAAAATTGCCACCATGACTTTTCTGTTATTTTTAGTTAGTGTGGTGCTCAGTAAAAGTCTGTAGACAACCAGGGAGTATAGTGATAATCATGAGAAACAAGGTACACTAATACAGAGCATACACGTGCAACACTTGTAGGATGACAAAGTTGCTAAAGAAAAAATCTGGAATGTGAAATACTTCGAGATTGGATTTTGCTAGCTGTCCTTAAAACAACAACTCCTCGCTACGCTCATTACTTCCAATTTGGTCACATACCATGAACAACTACAAACTTGAGTACTCATGGACTAACGCAGGAATTGCAACAACGGGATCCATCAAGATAGAAGACAGAAAAAAATTAGGCAACCACTGTACAAAAACATAACGAATATTTGCATAATAAAGCTGTTAGTCCACAACACTCACAAAATTTGATCTATATTTGAGCACAAAATAAAACTTTGCACTGTGCAAAACTGAATAGCTTTAGCACACTTGATTCCAGTGGAATACGAGGTGCATTCAAGTTATAAAATCTTCGATTAGTTTCAACTGACTGGAAATAAATAAAAACAAGCGATTTGTTTGGGGATAATTTTCTGTAAGAGAAGCATCAGGATCAGGAGAGCAAGTACTGCATGTACCGTTTGTTTCCATTCGACAAGAAAGAACCAAAAGAAAAAGCTTATTCCAATATCGTTGATACATAAAATATTTGACATAGGGGTTTAAATGTATCATTGGTAAGATCCTTAAATGATATGAATATATTGATAATACCACAAAGAGATGTTATGTTCCCACAATTGAAGCGAACCCTAAACAAAGAAGTGCGCAAAAATGGCACAAAGACATTTACTTTGAAAAAGAGTTGCATATAAAAATGTGTCTTAGTTTTCACCAGCAAGGTCTAAATTTTATAATTAAGTACGCGCGAGACGATGAATTTTTAAGAGAACTTCGTAACATTTAATAATACGAGAAACTATTGGGTTGTCGGGAAAGTTCGTGTCGATTTTTAGTAGTTCATCTTTCGACTTATTAAGAACATGATTTGGTTTGGAAAGTAAATTTGACTACACCTCCATTTAGCGCACACCTGATGCTTTTCTATTTCCATAGAGGAAAAATCCATCACAAGCAACTAAAAAAATATACTTTACAGTGATCCCATCAGGCTAATGCCAGACCACACGTTTCTTTTGAAACCTGTCAAAAACTGCAGCAGTTTGGCTGGGATGTGTAATCCCACCTTCCATATTCACCAGATATTGCTCCTTCGGATGATCATTTACTTCGGTCTTAGCAGAAGAGTCTTAATGGTAAAAGTTTCAATTTCTTGGATGACCTAAAAAGATACCCTGATGAATTTTTTGGCATGAAACCACCTCAATTCTGCGATGAGAGTATTTTCTAGTCAAAAGAAAGATGGAAACGCTTTGTGTAGCAAAATGGTTCATATTTGATTGATTAAAAATGTATTGGCTTATGCATATTGAACTTTTTCTCTCCTTTAAAAATCGGCATGAACTTTCCGGGCAACGTGACACATGTTCGAAAAATTTGGTACATAGGGAATTTTAACCTATCAAGGATTGAAACACCGATTGTCAAAATGAAGCTACGGTAGGTTGAAAGTTGTAAGTTTTCACATCAATTTATTATCACAAAAAATATACTAAAAATGTCGCATAGGTTTTATGATAACACCAAAATTAAAAATAAATACGGGCGAGAATGGTGCCTGGTAAGTATAAAATACCCAAAATGGAAGAATGAAGTAACGCAACAAATAGCAGACAATGACGATAAATGAGAAAGGAATGTAAAACATGTTCGAGTCTGTAAGGTTGAAATACTGCTAGAAATTAAGTGGAGTCGATGCAGATCAAAAGTTCTTAGTTTTCACGCATGGATATTTTGACAAAACCTTTACTAACATTGGCACATCAGCTATATGATTGCACTAAAATTGAAGAAAAAAGTAAATAAATAAATACCGGCGAGAATGAAGCTAGCAAGACGAATACCCTGGCAAATGTACCATGGAAAAATGCAAACATTAAATAAAACGAGTATATCATCATCTATTTTCAGAATAAGATAAGTTTCTAGACCTACCACATGTTTCATAGAGTTGGTACAACTAGGTGAGGCATAACAACTTCTAAATGAAAAATTTGCCAAACTAAATTGACCTTCCACACCAATTAGAGTGCAAAACTTAAAACCGACTATTGGTGTTAATAGGATGTCCATAAGAAGAAAAATAGAAACCCTCATAGCGATGAGTCGACCTGAGTTTCTTTCCTTCGAGCACCCAGCGCGTCTGAAACGACTCATTTTGTAGTAATAAATTACAAGCTGCTTTTTAAAGCTCACAAAAGCAGACTTGACAAGAACGACATGGACTTCACTCACAGCGTGCCATCACTAACATGGTCAAGTAACAACAGCCACACGCCACAGTCCATGAATCATGAACGAGCTTTCGAATCAAATCTGAATAATTGATCGTGAAATTTACTATCATCGCCGTCGCCATGGAGCCCGACGATTATGTTCTAGAACAAAATTAATATTACATAAAAATGAAAAAATTAGCATTTACATCCAAGGGTAAAGTGTCTAGCACAACCTGGCAATAAGTTGATGCAGTTATAATTTAAATGTTAGCGGAAGAAAACCAGAAGTATAAAACTGAGTTTTGGAAATGAGAAAGAGCGGCGACCCATAAAACTCTCCAAGTAATTCAGACACTCAATTTTACAAGGGTTTCATTTGGGCGATGAAATTTTTGAACTCTGACGAGACGACAGGCCTGTTGGAGTGTTAACACCTTGGGGGTTCTTGAAGGAGGCAGACATCCATAAGAATCATATAATTATGAAGCTCCGTCCAGATAATCAAAATTGAATGATAGGCAAAATATTTTCCTCTGAGTGAATAAATTTTAACCACTTATAAGTCCATGGTAAATTCTTGTACCTCAAATTTAATATTTAAAAAAAAAACGAGGATTTCGAAGCGAAGTCACGTGACTCTGTTAATACACGATACTGAACCAAATTACTGCAGAAACGAACTAAGAAAGCAAAAACACCTGAACGGGCACTTGGAAACCTTTCCGATAAATCGGGAATTCTAGTTGAATTTTTTTGTAAAGCTCACTAGTGGTGTTGAAGAAGAGTAAAAGCTTAATAAATAACGTTAGCTTTACCTCTTACGTGCTGGTTCATAGTTTATCATAAACGGCGACAAAAAATAGCCGAGCTAGTATGAACTCGCGCATGAAGTACTGTACTTAATGTGGTAGCAGTGTGCACATTACGGAACAAAACCTAGCGTTGTTGTTAATGTACAGGTTCTGTTCGCGCAGGTGTCTCAAGTAGAGCGCAGAAGTGAACACAACATTAACTTCTTCCAACAATGCATGACCAATATAGAGTGCTAAGCTGGTTTCCGAGAATACATGCAACCTAAAGCGGTACAGCAACAAACTTCGGAGGGCTATCAGTGAAGGAATCGCTATAGTAAAAAAAAACAGTTAAAACAACCATCGCATTCAAAAATCAATAAAAAGGGGCTGCAGCAAGAGATCAAATTTGAAGAGAGGTCGTTTTAACAATGCTTGAACAGACATTCTACAGCAAATCATTGAAAGTGAAAGGAAGGAATTACAGGAAAGCCACCCTAACCACGCGTATTTAAGCGTCATTACATAACAGCGTTATCGATTCAGAAGTGATGAGAAATTAAACCATGCCTTGGGTATAGCTCTATTAAACCAGTTCAAAAGGACAGACTGGTCCATGTCAACATTTTCGGAATGTCTTCTGCCATCAAAACAAATAACTTGGTGCTACGTAGTAATTACGCTGGAAAGAAATACTTTAGGATAACGCACAGCAAAGATCTGCCACACAAAATAATCTAACGCATAACTGTTACAAGATTTTACAACCGTTGGTATTCAGTTGGAAACTGTACATGCAGTAAAAAAATCACATGATAATATACAACTTAATGTAATTGCGAGTTTGACCACTGAATTGTGATTTTCATGAATGGGTTGATTCAGTTAGCCTCAGTATCAATTCATAAAGCTAGAGCAGATGTGTGTTTAACCAAATTTCGCTCGTGCTACTTTTCAGTAGCAAAAACCTAACCCAAAAAATGTAACAAAACTTGAACATGAACGGGTTGGAAACTCAACCATTTAGACTTTTCTTCAAAGAAACATATGTTACAAATTTTTTGCGTACATGAAAATGCTATTTTAAAATAAACTACATCATTTTCCCATCAACCACATTCCTAGTTATGAACGTTACTAATCAGTAACTGCAGTATGTCTCAGTACGTCACTTGCATTAACTCACTGTCTTTATTTTTATAGCATTGGGCACTTCCACCGAATTATCATATATCATAGAAACAACAAAAGATGAGGCGAAATTATCTGTAGTGAAAGAATGGGCAAGGGGCAGTAAAAGTTGAAGCCCAAGTTGAGGAGGACGAGCAACGGAGCCAAGGAATGCACAATCTCTGATTGCTACAGTGATCACCAGTTCTAGATTGTCTAGCACAAGCAACCCCGTCCGTATACAGACACTGGTGATGAGGACAGACGGGCTCTGGCGCTACAGGTAAGGAAGACAACGCGCGTTACGCCCCAAACAACGGTACTCCAGTGCCCTCCTCACGCCGTTGACAAGGGTGTTGACGACAGAGATAGATGCCGGCATTAGTCATGCTCGAATAAGATAACAATTTGCCTTCATCTCGCTCAGCACATGCAAGAGTGTATAGAGCCATCACCGAAGTCGCAAACATAAAAACAACACTTGTTCAACAAGCTATAACCAATGCCATCCTCGGTAGGGGCAGTAAAAGCAAATTCTATAACGCAAGTATGTGCCATAGAAACTTTTCCCTCGTCCAAGAACTCGAGGTTTAAGAGGGGCAAAGAAAGTGGAAAAAACAGATATGGAAATAAGTCAAAAGCTTAATGATTTTGAAATTGTGGAATCAAATTAAAAACGGATCATTATCCGCTAAACAAACAGGTTTTAGGATCACAACAAGACAACGGATAGTGAAACCACAATAAGAAAAGGATTCTCAAACCTCAATAACATATTTTTCTATAGAATGGATTTAACATGCCTGATGACCAAATGTAAGACAAAGGTCACGAAGGATTCTTGCATTCAATAGCAAAACCCTTCAATGGGCACATAGCTTATGACGTGGCAGTACTTCACTCAATGCGAGGCATCGGGACAGAAACATGAGCATCCGCATAACTCATTTCTACGATGAATTTGTGTCGCACACAATTGTATACTTCGGACTGAACAATTTAAATATCAAACACTGAAAATATTGCGCCAGTTCTTTTCATCATATAGTTAAAAATTTCTAAAATGACTGGCACATGGCCACAGTTCGCACCGCACTAACAAAAAAATGACTTATCCTCGTACTAGACTGATCCTACAACTTAATATTAAATTTATCAAAATTTAAAACAGTCAATAACTTGGAGGTTTGCTGAAGGATCAATGACCAATCAACATTCGGTGCTCAATGAATGCTATCGGGTTCGAAAGGATTTCATTTTGAACGCGGAGAAAATTGAATTTCTATATTGAGCAGTCAATACATGAATTCGATGACCTGACCTTAGAATACTAGAATGAGGTCAAGCTTGATATTATGTTCGTATGCCCATCAGCAACATAACAAAAAACCTTCATTGAACATCATCTTGATCGTGAACGCTCATAAGTAGGAGTGACCTACCTCATGTCGTCTTCTGAACAGCTAATCGAAGCTGCATACAACGCTCGCATCGACGCTCTTCATCATATATTCTGAGAGAACCATTGACATACAGGCACGTCCAGCATAACCGGGAGGTTCGAATCGTACGCAAGACCATCATAAGAATACTACACTCGAATTATGATTGAGGTATTTGAAGCGGCGCCCTTGAGCTCACAACCAGCTCAAAAATGACGGCATTTGAGATGTCCACGATTGATGTCATGACACTACACGACCGTCATGTGCGTCCGTATTTAAAGAATTATACGGACGGACAAACCCACTTATCCGAGGCTGCAAGGGTGTTTGCATACATTGTTCTGCTAGCGTTAATTCAATTATGCCCCATACTTAATTCGGATAATAACCATCGTCTAAAATGCATTCTTGTAAAATCAAGGCAATAGAAAATAACTGCTAAAATACAAGAAAACCATTCAACCGATAGCGATTGAAGAACAATCCATAATTATCAGCGAATTTATATGCGCTACCGAAAATTTGCAGTCAAACCAAAAAGCGTATCTATCTAAAAAACGTAGCACAAAGAGAAGTAGCAAAAACTGAACGAAAGTTTGTCATTTTTTGAAATAGTTTATTGAAATATAGAAAGAATTGATACGAACACCACGCAAAGACCATCTTCCGTCCTCTGCAGTCTCGGAGTGCGGCACACTGACCAATGAAGGTCAGAGAGACGTACGGCGCGACGTACGGACGACAGGGAACACACTGCGACAGACATGACAAAACCTTGCCCGACTCTGAATAATAATACGTGCAAAACAAACGTAAATAACAACAACACTTCCTTTAAACCAAATTGGGAGACATGTGCATGCCACGCAGGAAGGACGGAGGAAATACACATATATTTCCAGCAGCTGAGAAAGATCGCACGGACAATACAAATTTACTCACATTTATTTCCTCCACATTTATCATTTTCGGACGTAAGTTTTTGCCCATAAATTATATGACAATAAATAAATAAAAATGAGATGAATATACTAGGATTTCATCCAATATACAATGAATACATGAGACTCATTAATGAATATATGAGTCACTCATTGTTCGAGTATTGCCATTATCACAAACATATTACCATCAAAATAGAAACATTGTCTTGAAAGCAGAATATTGAGTGTAATGTAAACAACAACTTTGTCTAACGTTAGACAGAAGAAGTGAAAAAGACAACTAAAACCGCTGGTGATAATGCAAGTCATGTCGAACATCGAATTCACTCAACAGAATCTACTAGTGTGAACAAATGAATCACCATAGAAATCAACCGAACTCGCTGAGTCATCCATGTGATTATCGCAGAAGATAGCTCAAATAACCATAATTTGATTCTATTACTTGAGAGCGAGAGGCAATGAACATGATTAAAAAACACGCGAATATGAATGTAAGTTGTGTTTACTGTGGATAGAAAATACTTGGTGTCATACTAAAGCAGTTCTAAAATACAGAACAATAGGTATAGATTTGCACTAACATAACAGATGAGCCTCAGATGTGAGTTTAATCACGGTTGTGATCGGCCTTCTTGACACTTTTACTTTCTGTCGCTTATTTATAGCATACAGGAAAAAATTGGCTTCTTTCAACAAAACTGAACTGCTCAACTGGCAAAAGTTAATACAGCTTCTAATTTTTATCGTAAATTCTCAGTTATATAATTTTCAAACGAGGTTCAAAATAAAACACCATTGAAACTTTTTCAGTAACTCTCCGTAGAATTGTGAATAAGATTTGTATTAGATTACGATATAATTCCGACAATCCAGTCCTCATAAGCTTCCTAGGAACAGAGATCACGCAGACTCGCTCGCATGGCAGACGTTTATTTAACACTTCAAGGTCCTCCTGCTACAGGATCATTGATTAACACAATCCCTTCCGTTATCTCAAATTCCTTGGTCGTTTTCTCCTGTAGTAACGCTTTGACGACTGACGGTAGCTCTAGCTGTCGTCGTGTTGACGGCACGTCATCTTCAATTTGTATGAATACGACATCTGGTACCTCTCGCTAGTGCAGTGTTTACAGCAAGCAAGATTTATATTGTTCGCTGTGACAAGAACTGTTCATACCAGGACCCAGAGTTCCCGTCAGACGCCAAAAAATTGAAAACATGTACTAACTCAGCCACAACAATCTTTGCTGCATCTATAGAGATAATGCATGAAGTTGAATGAAAACACACTTTAAGAATCAGGAAACGTTATCGTTCGGAGCAAACAGGTTGCGAAAGCCTAGTATCCCCATGCATATACCTGTCATGCTCTAATAGTAACAAAACTCAAAATTATCCGTCTGCTTGATGTGTTCAGTAAGAACAGATCGAGACGAAACACTGTACCGAGAGCGACCCTCGTATGTATTATAATTCGGACGTTTTCATTTTCCGATTGTTCAAACCAGCTAACGAATTTTGTTCAACATGAAACGTTGAAACGGATAACTCATTTTAGTCAATCCTCAAGGTGAATTGCAATTTCAATAGGCCCAATACGGCAGATGAAGTGAGAATTGCAAATAATGCATTATCTTTCTCAGTGACGAAGACTCTCGATGAATACATCGTCATATTAAAATTAATTTCGAATAATTATTTTACACAAATGAACTATACGAGTGATCGGATCGCAATCTGAAACTGTTCGAAAAAACGAGTCTTTAGCTTGTAACAGAAAACATGATCCATCAATTTAGAGCAGATGACAAAATCGCGAACATAAACTACAGGAAACTCGTGAACAACCATCAATAAGTCGTCAGGTACATAGGTAGACGTGCAAGTTCCTAGCTACAATTTGCAGCTCTCGTTCCCAGAAATACTTTTAGTACTATTACATATATAATTGGGCATTACGCGTTGAAGATGAGCTGGATTTTCATTCACTCACATTGATGAACTGAATTAAGAATTAAATTGACTAATGCTAGTCTGCTGACGCATTTGTAAGATTTACTGCTTAAATGTCAATTCTAAAACAAACTCGCATAGTAACCAGGGTTGTATTTGTTGTAACATGACATACAGGCTCCTAAGGAAATGTTCAAGTGAGATGAAACAAAAATTCAATACATAAAAAACAGAGATTATTGAAAATTGATAACATCAAAGCCCTTAGTCTCTAGAAAGATACAAGCCCAAGAATGTCGTTTAAAACGACACGTTTTAAAATAAATTAAAAAGCAATGAGAAAACGTGCTTCTCAAATGAGATAGATATTCATCATCACTATTTCTTAAACGATGAAAATGGGAATGAGGTCTGTGGGCTAAGAACATTTGGTCTATAAGAATTCAAGGAAGCAAGCCATGCTTATTGCGAAGGATTTTGAACTTATCAAATGCATGGCGAAAACTTACGTCAAACTAACTGAAGTAAATTAAATTAATAACAACTGCCAACACAAGACACATCTGCATGCTAGCACAGTGAACGAGCGTTGAAAAATTTCCCACTCTAAATGTTCGGAGACCCCACTTTTGTTCGTTTCATGATATCAGTCTGGCAATGCCAATATATACTCATACACATCCCCATTTCAGAAGCAAGATCGTTCCCTGCATTGACAGAACTTGATGATTCATTCGAGTCGGCCCAACACCCCAGTCCAATGTTATATTTTGCTGAAATGAATGAAGTGACTAGAAGATATACAGGGTTGAGAGAAAATATAGTTGAAACTATATTTCATACGTGCGCTATGAAACCATAGTTCTTGAATTTTCATATTATGCCAGACAATGTTTATACAGGTTTACGTCGTAATATTCTAATTGATTTAAATGCACGTTGACGCATTGCCAACAATTCCTTCATCACACTGTATTTTCACAAGATTCACAACTGAATGCACGGCAGAAAATATTAGCACAATGTGAGGTAGTTAAAGCTGGGCTGTAGTCAGCTGAAAACTTTTTCTCTCGGTAATTCGTCACCAAGGATCAAGCATAACTAGAAAAAATAACCCAGTAATTTCTAAGAAAAATTCTGTCAAGCAACTCGTTTGATAGTTGGGACGTCGTTACTCAAGACGAGGTCGTGAGTCCAGCGTCTGGAGCAAGTGAGTGACTTTGACCAAATTGCAGTCAGTAAAGAGACGAATTTATGATCGAAACAAGCGATAAATTTCGCTGCGCTTGTCGCAGATATGCAAACAAAACAGTAAACAACTCATATGAGTGTGCATCATATCGCGTGTTAATTCATAAAGCTTTGCTGGTCTCAAATATTTAAATATTTTTGCCCGTTTAGTGACAAATCTTCATACTTATTTTGCATGCTCGTAGCAGACTTCACTTTACTGGCACTTAAATTTTGTTCGCATGTACAGAATATAATAACAAATAAAGCCACAGGCACGTTAATTATTTGAGAACTTAATTAAAACCACTGATGTCTTCCAATACATAAAATGCTCACTAACGAAAGGCTTGTACTAAGTCGACTACACGCTTGATAAAATATGAAAATCTATTATTTCCATTCTATTGTTCAGTACATGGCTGAAATCTAACAAACAAAATCTTCCAACAAAATGCAGGACAAGAGCATATCATTTATATGAGCAATGATTGTAGACATGAAGTGTTTCTAAAAAGAAATGCAAGCACACTGAGTGAGGGAGCTGGACGAGTATTTCCACTCACAAGAGATTGAGGAATACTTAAACACAGAAATATTCAAATGAATAAAAATAATAATCCGTAGTACAAAACTCAATTTCGAACAAATATGCGAGTATTTACGCAGCACATACCAATCGAAACAAGTCCAAATGCATTAATGTTGCAAGGGAATTATTGGCGTCTAATACCACGGCTGAATTCTTGCCAACAAATTTACCAACAAGCCTACGTCTTCTTATCAATTCATATATTAGCCTTACTCAATGTATCATCATTGAAGCCAGAACAGATGAATTCCAAAATAAACGAAAAATTTGTAAATGAATCAAATAGTAGCCGGTGTAGAAGATGAGATGCTCATACATAAGTCACAATTCAAATAAACCAATGAAGAAAGACAAAGCATGAGGCACAACAATAAAACTCAACACGCAACAACTGCCCACAACAAAAATCCCTTCACACTCCATAGCTGGCAAAGCTCAACTCTGCCGGAGGACAAACATAGCTAAGCATGTTGACGTACTCATTAAGAAAGAGACCAACATTGATGCACATGCCAAATCTAGCAGATCATGCACAGGAAAGAAGGATTGTCGGTCTAAGGAGTGTTCTAGCCACACTAAATCTACCAGATCATGCACAGGAAAGAAGGATTGTCGGTCTAAGGAGTGTTCTAGCCACACTAAATCTAGCAGATCATGCACAGGAAAGAAGGATTGTCGGTCTAAGGAGTGTTCTAGCCACACTAAATCTACCAGATCATGCACAGGAAAGAAGGATTGTCGGTCTAAGGAGTGTTCTAGCCACACTAAATCTACCAGATCATGCACAGGAAAGAAGGATTGTCGGTCTAAGGAGTGTTCTAGCCACACTAAATCTACCAGATCCTGCACAGGAAAGAAGGATTGTCGGTCTAAGGAGTGTTCTAGCCACACTATTTCTATCCTTTTGCAGTTAATAGAAGATTTAATGAGTTCAGTGTTTATAGTTACATTTTGATTTACATACAGAGGGCACGGCATAAATACTCTAAACAAACGAAAACTTTTTTCTTAAAAAACATTCATTTCAAGGAGTGACTTTAACAAATAGAAAGTAAGTTACTAATTGAAGACTATAAAAAACGATTCAAAATGCTTCCCTTTTGCCATCATTACTTTTCTAAGTCTTTTAAGTGTATTTAATGACCGCACGAAACACTTCTAAGGGTATTTTTCCCAGCATTTATTCAATTTTGACCTCAGAACTTTAATACTCTGGCAAGGAGTAGAGCACGCGTCGCTTTCCAGAATGAACCATAAAATTTACTGGCTAATATTTGCGAAATACTAATTATTAAAATTGATCTGAAAACATATAACAGGAATTATGCCCCACCCTCTACAATTTGCTTAGAAGAGCTTTTTTTACATGTTCTCTAATGAATCTTAAGAAATGCATTTTTTTAAATTTCATACATTAAAACTCAGGATGAATTGAAATGAGTCAATGAATGACTATTTTAGAAACATGTAGCGCATACTGCACGAATTGGAGTAAAAAGCCCTTAAGTGATGCCAAAGGTTGTTTGAAGATTGCTAGAAAGACCAACAAAAAAATGGAAACATAAAAGACCCATAAAGTTAGGGTCGTTCCACAGAAACCATAATTCAAGTCCTCGTTAAATCCTGCCCTTGTTCCAATGCTACCGAAGAGACTAATTTAATCGCTGCTTATCTAGTTTTTAACTCTCGTTTGCACAGTCTTCGTAGCATTGTGTTGTGAAAACAAGTTCTAGAGTGCTGAATATATGAAACACTGTATATATTACAGATCTGGTGCCTGGTGTCGGAGTTCTTATCACAGTGAGAACATAGAATTTTGAACAATGGAACACAAAAATTGCGCATATTCACTGACATCTATGCGAATACACGTCAACAGAAAAAATTGCAGGATCAAAAAATTTATTGAAAGCACCTACTATGAATGATTTTCTAATAGATAGTGCAACAATGATAAGAACTAAACTGTCGTCGTCCATCGCGTAACGCATTTAACATCTTATTGTTAGTAACTCGAACAATCAGAACGCTGGCACACAGAAAACGTTCCAAAATCTCGATATTTCCAAAAACGAGCTTGATGCACATCGACTCAGGCACGGAAAGATCAAGGTTGAACGGCAGCAAACAAGGGCCAACGGTCGCTTAATAAAACGATTGCAGCATCATTGTGCGGGTCATTGGAGCACCACGCTAAGAAGAATTTGTTTGCAAGGTTTCGGTTACTCATTGAACTTGACAGCAATGTTGACGAGGCTGTCCCACTCCAGAGCCAAGACGATCTCTTTGCCAAATTTGGTTACGCGTTGGACGCGCAGCTGTGTCATCTGAACTCAATATTAATACAATAATCTGGAGATTATTGAATTCCTTCTGTAACGAATCGCGATTGATTCTACCAAAAAAATTATAGCAGTGCTCAGTAAACGAAGCTCTTGACACACAAGAGTATAATCGGGCTGCTTTATAGTACCAGTATTGTTAGGGCAGAACCAATAAATTGTACTATAAAACGATTAGAAACAAAAATTCCCGTGAACATGGTGTTTTTATGCAGTGTTAGAACACACATAAGCCTAGTAAGTGTTACAGTTTCAGCCATTTATTTTGCCGCATGAGATTTCTTTCAGAGAGCGTAATTCACATATTTGTGATAGCAAAAATAAAGAGGTTAATTTTCACAGATGTTTAAGCTACACATTTTCTGATGTTTCTATCGAAAATCTTGGCAGTTAGATAAGAACTGATCTCGGCAGAGCACAGTTTTAAGTAGGAGCCCAGTGACGGAATGACGGCGATGCTAACAAGTCAGTTTACGGGGCACCTCTTACGTCAAGCTGCATAGCGCAGGTGGGCAAGGTTAGAGTCTGCCCCTAACCTTGCTGATAAACAGTCACTTCAACGACCAGGCTTACCTCATCAACCGGCCAAACATTGTTAGCCACATTAATTGTGCCACTTATGGCTTATTAAACTTCATAAATTGAAAGCTTCGCACAAATAAGGATGCCTGAAGTTCACTGACATTGCAGTGAGATCACTAAACCAACAACCTAATATTTGACCCAAGGGGAAGAAAACCAGTTAACCGCAGTCAAACGATTCCAGAGTATATCAAAGCTGGATTGTCTGAAGGCCAGTTGATCGAGGTATTCTATTTCATATGTATGTATCAGTACATATTTTAAACTGCTTCAAAATAAGGTAAAAAATGAACGCGAGTTGAAAGATCGTATTGTTAACGATACAATTTAAAGTACATATTAATGACTACCTTTAAAGACGAAACGAAATTTCGCAAAGTCTCCACGACTTTGTCCATACAGAGTAACGATAAAATTTGCGTAACTGTTCAATTTAGTACACTGAACACAAAAGTAAGAGAATTCAAATTCTAGTCTACACGGAAAATATTCTTTCATTTGAGCATACCTCATGTTGGGAATTTACTTAGCGTGTAATCCAAGCGAGTTCTAGTCACGATCAAGATTTTCCGTAACCCAACAGACACAACATAAAATCGTCAGAAGTTTATTCCATACCTTGTTATAAGAGTTTATCCTCTTCTAGAAGTTCTGCAAACCTCAACTGAGAGCGCCTCTCTATCTTCTTTTATGATGATCGAAGAGATTGAAAAAAGCAAACAAACTAATATATTCATTATTTCACTTCATAAATGTTTAAAATACAAACAAAAATGCCTCAAATTTTGATTCGTCTGAAGTTACGAGTCGTTCACAATAGTTCATAAAGTTGTTCTCTGAGTTCCTAAAAGCATTGCCTCGATTCAGAGTTGTTTTAGTCCATACAAGGAAAACCTGGCGTGTGGTTTACGGAGGTGTCATCGCGTCAGTCACCCAAGAGATGACCACGCAAGACCAAGAATTCGAGATCGTGACAACTGACCAAAACTCTCACGCGAAAAGCCCACGTGCTATCAATGCTCGCAAACATTCTCACAGAAACACAAAAACCTGATTGTTCACTTGCTTATAACTCAAGCAAAACTCTTTTCTCGTATATAACAAACAAAAATCTATACACATGTACATACAAGTAATATAAAACATTCGTAAAATATGACGACAAATTCTTATGGGAATTCACTGTTCTGAAGCCAAGAATTGGACAGCATAAAAGATTTTTAGTATTGTCAAATATTCTGGGTATAAATTGGGTACACACTCTACCTTGGATATACAAAATGCAGGTTCAGTCTCATTATAAATAGCTCAGAAGATTTCTACAAAAATATTAGGCGGTAGGTCAAAGAGTTGCAAGCGATCAAAGAATGAATTTTGCTCCAAAACTGTGCGCGCATGCAAAGGTATGCATGTACAGATACGCTAAGAATTTCTATCAAAATTAAGATGTCTCCATTAATTGAGCAAGAACTCCGCTTACTTTTGGTGGCATTAATTCAAGAACTTAAAATCGTACAAAACGAACAATTGTACCAAAATTAGCGAAGCATTCCTGGATAGTGAGATTCAGGCCAACTAACAAACAATCTAACGAGGAACATTAAACTAGTGTACATATGATTAAGGTCACCCATAAAATAAGTGTTCAGTAGTAAAAGAAACTGTTGCATATAATAAAATCTGTTATGGACCCGTAATTATAAATAAATTACAAATACTCCTGTCGTCACCAACGGGCCATCACTTAGACTTCTTAAAATTGGCGCAAAAATATAAACGCAAAACTCGTGGATGGGGAGGAGCAAGAGACCTTGGTAGAGTTATCACTTTTATAACGGCATCAGAAAGAACAGTATGGAGTTGAGGTGCGACAAGTTTGTTTCGTAAGAAATGGGCACAACTTGGCTACTGGAACAGAAACACAATGCAGGGTACGCACCAAAACCAAGTTTTGAAAGCGTAACTCGCCGATACACAACGAATCACACTCAGTTGCCTCTGTTACTGATACAAAAATCCACTTGCTATTGATCGACAAACGCTGAATGAGAAGTTATTTGGTATTTTTTCAATTTACTTAAAAAGATCAAAAACTTAGTCTTCATATTGAGAAAAGAATTGAAGAACTTGAAAACATCAACCAGATCATTGACGAGAGGTAGAATTACCTTCAGCTGAAAGCGATAGTAACAATTGGTGTGGCAACAAATGAACAATAAAGTTGTTGCTAAAGCGAAAGCATGCAACATTCATGTCTCTGTGCTTCCTTGTTTTCGAGTCAAAATTGGACAAAAGTCAGAGAAATTTTTCTATTGAAAGCTTCACAACATTGCGAGTCTAATATATTTTTATTAGTACTCCACGTGAACGAAGTCAATAAATGAAATATTATTGACGTAAAAGTTTCTCAATGTGAGCAATATTTTACAGCAGGTCATTTGCACTTTTATTTCCTTTTAAGATAATGCAATCATCGATATTAATTAGCATAAAATTTGGCGAGTCTTTGGAACTCACTCGAGTAACCTAAATGTACAATGATTTTTAACCCTGAAAAAGGACAACTTTGAATTTGGAACCGTTCATTTTCTACTATCAAAAACTCGTAAATACTTCTGATGCCGAAAGATTGAATAGAAAAAGGCCTGTAACAAAGACTACGAGCATCCAGCGGTTCCTAAGAATTATTCATATAATTCATTAGCACCAAAACATATGCAATAATTCTTGATTGTCAAAAAATCGAATATTTTTACCTCAAGTATTTTGTTATCAACGTAAAATACCAAAGTTTTTCAATGTTTACAGGAGTATTCTTTTTATGTCGACACTTCCTCAATGATCAGGTATGGTTACTTTAATATCAATCATTTTTCTGAATTTTTTCTTGTCACTCAAATGTTCAAATAAAAGAGTCAAAAGCTAGACCTTTAAACTTTATACATTCCTAATTCTTAAAGCAGAAAGTCCTAGGAAGAATAATTTCCATGTTTTCAAACAATTGCAAATGACAAGCATATTCTCACCCAAAATTAAATTGATAGGGAATGAAAAAGGTTTATTCATAACCGGCGATAGAAACTACACCCTCATTTCCCCTTGGTTGAAACGCTGGCTTTAGAGTCGCTGCAATTCATTTAATTTTTAAAGGAGCGCTGTCCCTCCAAGCTACCATGGGTCATCCTGATAAGCTCACATTCTACAACACGAATTAACAGCACATAATTCGGTCAGGTGATAACAACACTTTTGAATTACAGGGGCACTAAAGACTTCAGCAATAGTAAACGGTGACAAAATTAGTCAGAAATGTTTAAAGAATTGAAGAGCTTGAAAGGAATGAAACCAGGCCTCGCAACATTCAAGGTCGCGTGTACAAAATGCGTCAGGGTGAAAGCTTTGCAAACGTCGAAAACGTAGTAAATTTAAATATTTGATTAGAAGAAGGCTATGATAACACCGTTGCAAAATACTCAAGCAATAGAAAACATGCTGTTGACAAAATCCACAGATGTTATCCACGCCGATTCGAAGTCGAACAAAGTCCAAATAAAATAACATGAAGGAACCATGTAACGTACACAGAAAGCTTTCAAATGACCTCGATCCAGACTTCAAAATTGAGCAGAAATTTGCTTTCTCATGTTCTAAGGTGGTAAATGAGCAATATTTTAGGCAGAGATTACCATAAAACGAGTGCAATAACAAGATGAGTCAGCACGATGTACAGCAGCCTTTGACTGTTCGCTCACTCTGTTCAAGAGAAGACAACGTTGTCTAGGACGCAAAGTTCAAGTAAGACACATCACGCTGATTGCAAACAAACGTGTATAAACAGATAAATGCGAAGAAATTAACAAATTTGATGAAATCAAATGCTCAACTAACGAACAAATTCTCGTCGATACACAAATAAAATATTCTAAAGCAGTACAGTCTTGAATATGAGAAAAACCATTTATTGATTGACGTCAAGTAGAGAATACAGAAAATACTCTGAATGGTATTCCCTAAAATCAGTAAAAATAAACAGTAAGTATTAAATCATTGTTCCCTGAATGTGAATGATGCTAATCTTCACCCGTCAGGGAATGTCGTAGCGTTCATAAAATTAAAAGAAATTGTGTTGAAAACATTAAAAAAAATCAGAACTGTATTAAGCTTCGTCTTTCTATTCATTTATCAATTACGAAGGAGTTAGACTTTTCGCAAAATAATCAGATAACCTCGGTAAAAACGTCCATTATTTTAAATCTAAATATAAAGTGAGATACAGGTACGAGTCGTTAACTACAGACGCACGAAAAATGGACGCAGTAAGGCAAAGAGAGTTCGTGATGACGGTACTGCAGCATCACTCTATGTAAGTTGGACTCGATGCATGACGTAGCTGACATGGTCTACTGGATGAAGGACCTCATCGAGCCACTGATAGGCAACTGCCTTCAAGAGTTGCCACGATCATCACGCGTTTCAAGTATTTTGCGGCAGTTGAAGCCGCATCCAATACAATACAGAGTAATTTTTCCTGTGACCTAGACTAGAGTGGCAACCAAACGCAAAGCCTTGAGTAACTCAAGTAGCTGCTCTGTCTGTGAGAAACATGTGAACAGATGCACGGCAACTGACCACAAATGCTCAACTCATCAACGGACCACGCACCTGAAAAGATCTGTTTATTTCTAGAGATACATGAACCGCAATGCAGTTGATTTATTTTAAGATAGTTAAAAATTGTCACATTAACAATGAAGCAAAATAGCTACAAATTCAGGAATAGATGAACTTGCAGAAAATTTAAGACATAATTGAGACAGTTTGTGAAGCACAACGAATCGTTAGCGAAAATGGTGAGTTAGCAGAGATTCAATTTTGCCTCAGAAAAAAGTATTTCGCGGTTTTCCTTATATGAAAATGTCATGGTAAATGAATTTTCCAAAAGGAAATTTCTAGATCTACTTTGAAAAAAGTTACTCCCTCCGATCAGAAACAGTTGGTGCAAAGGGAAAAAAGTCTAAAATTGCAACTCATTCATCATACTTTCAACACTATACATTATTCTTCAAAAAAGTAAAAGAAACAAATATGAATTAATTTCTCAAATGTTTTCCTGAACATTAATCCCCGAATGGTTTCCTGACTGTGCACCAACTGTTCCCGATCAAAGAGAGCACAAATTTTCAAAATGAATGAGGAAAATAATCAAACACCAATACTGGATCATAATACTCGTGCCAGGCTTGTTACCAGAACAAGACGTGTTTTAAGCTCACGAACCCAGAGCTTGGCTGCTCGTTATTCAATGACGTGTAGAAAAATACACATTCAAGCATACAATTATTCATATATTGTTTACAGATTCCTAGCCCGAAAGATTTTTACAGAGGTAACGCTGTAATAAGTTAAGCTTTGCATGTATATACAGTACATGCATAAATGAAAGAAACTGTGCCCGTTGACAAATATTTCAGTTTTGGCAGAAACTTGAAAAGAAGCTTTAAGTTATGAAGCAGACACCAGAGAGCTAATTACCCAGTACTCGAACTGATGTCTTTCTCAACAAATCTGGCATCAAATGAGAAGTGTAGTGTTTGCCTCGCTAGCAAATCCTTCAGACACTGTTGCGACTCAGACGACTCAATTCTGGCAGAAAACATAGCAGCCTGTTAATTAACTTGTGTGTGTAGTAACAACGAGACAACCAAGGTGTTATAAGCACCCTCCATTAAAAAGTCGACAAGATGTAAAGATCAACCAGTACTAAAATATAAATTGCTTCATATTATTAAATTAATAACAATTGATTAAAATTTGTTGCATACAATTCCACTTGGAGAGCATTAGCGTCAAGGACACGCTACGAGACCAAGCATTTCAAGCAATTATAGGAATTGGCTACAGGCAGCAGCTAGGACTCGCCGGGAGTAGCTATGCAAAGAATGTCACCATGGAAATCTCATAGCAGCCTCCGTTATCATTCCACCAGAAGTGCAACCCTATAAGAAACGCAACACGAAAACTATCTACGTTGATACACACGGACTAGGCGTTAATACCAATACTGACATCTATTCATTTAGGCTCGCCGTATTTTCAATAACTTTTCAAACTATCAACTGTTAGAAACTCTATAAATGTATCGAGCTAGTCGTACCCGTATATGGTTGAAGTGATCACCTTTAGGAATTCGATATGCGCATTCTGTTCTCAGCACTTGGCTTACAATTGCACAAGCTGCTGTACAACACAACTCATGAGACCATCACTCATCTCATATGTGCGCTACTTAGAAATAGAAATCGTTCCTGATTTATCTTAATCATGTTTACATTTGCACGTTTTATTCAGTCTCATAGTACATATTTCCATATATTGTTATAAGTTTAACACTTAAAAATTGGCTAGCTTTAAAGGATACACTCATAAAAGTGTGCCGGAAAACATTTCCGTTCATTGCCATGTAATTTGAATCTAATATAATACTGCTATGACTAGGTCAAACTCATCACCTTAATTTCTCCGTTGATTGTCAACGCATACGTCACGTTAAAATGGGCGGGAACAAAACGCTTACATGAATGTATAGCAAAATGTAATTGCTTACGTATAAAACTATACTTCACCTATAAGGCACACCAACTCATGACAGAGCAAAGTTAAAATATAATTCCCAGTATGAAAATTGATAGCTGTGTCAAGAACATGGGAAAGTAATCTTCAGAGAGCGCGTGCAATTCAGTCAATAATTTCTGATTTAATTTAATGAACTTGAACAAACATGTGCACAAACCTGTAGTCGAGACATCACGTTATTTTTCTTCTGGAAAATTGATTATCACGCAAACGAGATAATTGAAACTCGCAAGCGCTAAAACAGAAATCATATCAACAAACTTCTATCACCATAAATCGAAAGAAAAAAATTACTAAATTATTCGTGTTATACGAGCATAGCTCTCACTAACAGGCCTAATACTAGTGCGAAAACTTCATTAACCTCGGTTTACCTGTCATTTTTTGCGTGAATTTTGAGAGAATATTGAAAGATTATAACTTACACATCACACTGAGAACACATTCACCGCAGACACCTCCATTAGAAAGACTGCAGTTGGCGACCACAAAACTTTCTCTGCTCAACTGGCCAAATAATTGAAGAGAGCGAGAGCTCATCTTCGACACACAACTTCCGTGCCTCATATGTACACTTGATTCTGAGGCACCTTTACGGATGCTCACTTCTAAACCATGCCGTCAGGATCAACTCTAATCATAGACGCTGATGACAAAAAATAATTCAGGTGACGCTCTAACATTGGGTATTGTTGGACAGCTTGCAGTACACTTCCGCATATATGAAAATTATCTTAAATGCATGTGTAGCTCTACGAAAAAATCGAATTAATGCATAAAAGACGCATACACTATGAATCCCTCCACGTCTGTTTTCCCTAACTACATATGGTACACGTACAGACAAACGAAGGGAACCGCAAACACTATTATAGAAATGAATTAGTTTATCAAACTTTCACGATACTTAAAACTGAGTCAAATACCCACATATTCGTTACATTTTAATAATGTTCGTTATAGTGCTAAAACATCAATTCCGGGGAAATGTCACATGTAAGATAAAAGATGGAGCCATCTTCTGAAGTAGACAACTAAGTTAAATATGATGTAGACACTTCTAAGCGATTTGTTTACAAAATACCCCAATAAATTCCCGCTAAAGAGAAAAAAACAAAAACAAAGGAAAATAAAATTCACCTAAACACAAAATGAAGCGTACAACAGTGACAATGTACTTTGTAAATGCCGCGGTGTGCAGTAAAGGACATCTCTGAGACGCGTCAAGCTATTGAATATAATGGAAGTACCGTAAATCAAAGACTATGCGAGTCCTGCCTCCAAGGAGTAATACATCACGAAGATGCACTGCAGAACAGTCCCTGTAAATGTAGCTCAGGGGGTTCTGGTCGTGATGTATGACATTGCAACGGAAACTGGCATTCTGGACCTAAAAGCCAAGCTCACACTACACCCTCTAGTCTTAATTGATATCCAAAACCATCATAAATATAGCACTCGATTGAAGCTGCAGACATGAACTAACAATAAATAATTAAAAGGAAATCAACTTCAGCAGCCAAATTTGTGAAGCGTTATATACACAAACTCTTAAGCGTGACCTAATGCAAAATACAATATAAAGTGCACTATAAATGCCTCGTAAACAGAACCTACAAGCTTCTCGCCAACACGAACAAAAAGTTAAATGATGACAAACTGCAAGCGATCATCTCATACGAGTACAGGCCTCTTTTCGCAACTTGATATATTATTTTGTTCGATAAATATAGTTGACTTACGGTGCGATGAGATGCAAGTATTGAATTATTGTTCAACTGCTACCGAAGTCTAACTCGAGAAGCACATTTTTTTACGCGCGGTGGTGCAGGGTGAGTTTATTCATGAGGCTTTTTTATGGAAGCATTTCCATCAGTTGGTCCATCGCGTGTCTCACCAAGGCGAACACCACGGGATTTAGGATAATGCGTGGACACAAAAAACTACAAAAAGGAAATTCATTTAGGCGCATTTTATGAATACCAAAATTATAGATCAAAAGTTGTTAGCCATCAAATAAGCATCATGTTCAATTGTATCTATTTCTACAATGTACTATAACACGCAATAAACGTACTAATAACTATCATATCATACAACAGATCTAAGCCCAAAATTCAGGGATACTTGGTATACAAAAAAACTTCAAGTTATTTCCCTACCGCACCAATAAAATAACATAAGTATCTGCGGTGTAAAGCTGGAAACCCCCTCGTCCAACGGCTATAGAAAAACTTGTAACGCGTTTTGTCACATATATAGAAAATTTATCAAAGAAATAATGATTATGAAAAAGTAAACGGAATTTCTTCTAGATTGAGTTTTCAACCTAATCAGAAGCTTGAAACAACGTACAAGAACGTGAAGTAACTCTTGGACTATGAGCTCTAATACGCGCTGAATGCCCGCTTCCCCTCATCAATAATCAGACATGTTATCACTGGCTCTCAACGTTCATAGAACAGAAAATAAACTCTCACATGGTTCCAACAGCAGACAAAATATTTTCAGAAATATCTTGTTACATGTTATTTAAAGAAAACAAACTACTTCAGAATGTTTTCATTTTGCAGGAAGACAACACAAATTGCGCTTCAGTTGAAAAACTGGTGCAGAGGGAGAAAAATTCTTGGTGGTAATTTTTCTATCTCGTTGAGACACGAATTACAATCTGTACGAATAAAGAACAAATAATTTTAAAAACGCTGCACAGTCACCACAAACTATGATGTGTTCTACGAGCTCAAAACTTCGGCTAGCTAGAAAAAGCTACCAAAGAAATAGACCAGTCAAGATTACAATAGATGCATCACAATTTACGAAAAAAAATCCCAAGTAGATATTACTTAAGCAAGGATTGAACACAGAATGGAACAAACAAGTTGCTCTGTATTTCCTGCTGAATATCAAGCTTTACTTGTGCGAGTCTCAGCTAGGAATTCACTAACCACGCCGTCGAGGTCACTACGCTCACGTTTGCTGCATTAGTTGTGATGTGTAATTACGGAGGTAGAAATGTAGCACTGCAGCTTCTATGCTATGAAGAGAAACCTTAATGAAACATACGCATATTATTCTACTGAAATGAATCGCTCATTCCTCTAACTCGGTATGACTGCATCCACAGGCACCATACAACTTCATAGAATGAAATAAATATTTACGCAAAATCCCTATCAAAACTTGCAAGTTAGTACTTGAATGGTAGAAAAATTTAAGTATCAATCACAGATATACAGGGTGGTGTAGAAGCAACACCCCTATTTTTATAAAATTTTCCTTTAATTAAAATGATTAATTGATTAATTAATTTAATTAATTAAACTTTAAGATCTACTCTACCGTTTAATTGGACCATTCCTAAAGAAACTACTTCTTAGTACATTTAACTAAAGTTGGGAACTCAATTTAGGACATCTATGCAGCGCTGTTTATACAAAGAATTTTCAGATGACTAGCAGTTGACCAGCCCGTATGTGTCATAAGTTATATCGAGTTGTCAATTGACGAAATTTAGAGGGATGTTTTTCCAGAAGTTTTGCTCAAAGATTTTCTTCCGAAGAACACCAAAGCCTCGAAAATTACAAAGAACAGAAGCTACAATAAACTTGTCCCTGAATGTTCAAGTAGATTATCATGTAAAAAAAATAACTATGAAAACTTATTTACATTTTGACAGAAGTTTGAAAATCGTAAAAAAAAACACCGTAACGAAGCCATGACAGCATCGCTCCAGTAGACAAGATTACACGTGTCATGTAACAGCTGAGTCCAAACATAATTGAAATTATAACATTTATTACACTATTGAAAACTTGAATAAGATTATTTATTTTATCGAATTCGAACATACTGTAGATGAGTCTCGAAAACGAGCATGAAAGTTTCGAGACGAGTTTGAATGATCGTATACAAAAATATACTTAATAACTTATTCTAGTAATTCCGAATTTATTTAGTGTTGTGACAACAATGAATCGTACGGGCTTGCTTTATAATTAAATAAGTTAGGTAATGTCATCACATTTGAAGTACTCGACTTTAACACGTTGGTTGCGATTGCCTGATTGGTGTAAAACTTCACTTTGTACGCATAGTCACTAGAAGGATCTGAAAAAAATTACAGAACATAACCTAAGTGACCCACCGGTGGGTCTCATCGCAACAAGCGTGTTAAGGACATGCAGCAATTCCAGTAGAATACAAGAAAGCCTAACAAACTCAATTAGTAAATGCCAAATTTGTCCGCGTGTATTTTTCTGTTTACAACAAATTAAATTTGTTTCTAGAGACGGAGAAGGCGGCGTGAGCAAGCAAAATAAAGGCAATTTTATAAAATAAGTCAAATCTGAACGAGTAATTACCATCCTTAGGTAACAAGATGCCTATTCCTGAGCAGCCTCTGACATCTCGTTCGCCTCCAGACAGCGCTGTGAGTCCAAAGGAAACCGAGGAACTTCATCACTGCATGAGGAGTTAATACTAATCAGAGAAATATCTTTGCAAGCTCAAGTCAAGCTAGTCATGCAAGTAAAGATTGTCAATAGTTGTAAAAGATTAGTTTTTAGGGCACAAACAAACTAATTATTCTTACCTTACATGAAATATGTTACAAACAAGTACGAATCAAGCATCACTTGTCAGGTTTCAAACTTTTGTATTACAACTTCTGAACGAGGAAATAAAAAGTTCATGAAACTTGAGACAATCAGTAAAGGAAAACTAAAAAAAAGTAGAGCAATATGAATCATAAACTCATTATTTTTAGGAGGAATACACACAAATGAAGTTTCTGGCCAATTAATGAAAATCCCTTACAATCACAGTTTATGAATCCATGCAAGAAAAATGCAAAGTGACTTGGCTTAAATTTTTGGTCCCATACTTCTTTTTGTGATCAGATCATGTACTGGCTATAATAAAAAGATTTGTCAAGGCAATATATACATTAGTTACGAACAAAGATCTAAAAAAATGTATAAGTATAATAAGAGAAACGAGGACACTCGTGTGAGACATCTCAAGTACGAATCACCAGTATTGATGAAAGAGAACATGCAAGGAAATAGGACAGTTTTGTAGTTTGATTCAAAAAGTAAACTTACAATACTTTCTAATAAGACCACTGAAGGAAATATTTGTATTAGGTTCGTTGCTCCCATGAAATACACGACGCAACATAGAACGTAGAAACGAAAACAGAGAAGATCAATGTCTTTCTGAGGAATGTTACGTATTGCAACAAGGCTGAAGCGAGAATATCTGTACGTCACTCCGTTCATTTTTTCAATTTATCCCCATTACCTTACACGGGAATGATTCTTAAACTGCATGCGACAAGGAAAATTAACTCTCCGTGGGTAACAGTTGAAACAAAAACACAATTTTTCGTCATACAGAAAAACGAAGCACAATGAGCCACGTCATCAAGTGAACACAGCCCAGAACAAGAAGCCACGCCACTTAATAGAAGGATACGCCAGGAAAGTTCTTTGCAGCTTGTTACGCAAGCACACCACTACGCCTGCTCCAGTATTTGGCCTCAAGGCATGACAACGTACGAACGAGCTTCCCATCTGGCAAGCCGAGCTACCACTGCTATGAAACTGTGGAAACAAGACACTTCCTTGTGCCCTTTGAAATGAATGTAATTGTGACGCACAGACAAGCAGCCAAAAAATTGCAACCGATCGCAGTTGGACAAAATGTACGTGACCATAACTCGAGTCTGCGATCGACTGGGGAGAAAGTTCAGAAGAGAAAACATAAATAGTGAGATGGTTATTATCATAATATTCCTGGTTTAACGGTGAGATGGTTACTAAAACGGCTAAACATCAATGTAGGTTTAACTGGGGGAACGTCCGTGTAATTTGATCCTTTCCATTGAATGCATTTTCAGTTCTAAACGGCAGTTTTAAAACGCTAAACTCTTGTTAGTTAAAAAATGTCAACATACATAAACAACACTATTTCCGCAATCTTAACTGAAAACTGAATAGTTAACCGCAATTTGAAATAAGCATAGTAAATCATGGAAAAAAATGGCACCCGGGTCAGTAAAAGCGTTCGGAAGAGCAAAAAATTGCTAGAATAACGTAGGGTGGCGGTGACACACCAGCACGAGCAGGTCCAAACAAGACGGCGAGCTCGGGAGTGGTACGAGAAACCATAATCCAAAACAAAGATCAAATAAAACACGAAAACAATTGTTGCCTTTCACTTTGGTGACCTCCGTACAGTGACAGAAGCATGCGAATACAAGACAGCTATTCCGGCACTCGCTCCTGGTGCAGTGTACAACAAACATTGCGAAGTAAAGTACTGTAAGGAGAACTTCCAATGCTCTACTAGCACATGAGATAACATAAGTTTCATGTCACAACAGAATGAGATTAAGATCTAGGAATATTAGCGGTTCACTAACAGCATTGAAGAAGATGACATTGACATGCAAGTTAGGTATGATGATTTGATTTAAAAAATGAAAATGTTAATTAAGTAGGAGCAAAATAACGTTGTGAAATAATGAGGTAAATAATAAGCAAATATGTAAGAGGCTTATGTTTACATCATGCACCTATAACTAACTCAAATTACTCGGGCAGTGTTACTGAATAATTCATTGATAGATTCAAAAAAATTCTTTGTAACTAAAATTCGTGAGAAAAATACATACCAAATATACACCACACTAAATATTTTCATTTTGTATCACGATAAGAATATTTTTACATACATGATGAAGATACTGGATGAGTCAACAGATAATTGCACAACGCTGTGTTCTGTGTGGTCTATCACTTGAAAGCATGTGGTCCAGAACCTGCCTGCTTGTTGACCTCCTAATGGCGACTATCACAAACTCTCCTGAGATCATATTCCTAGGAGGCAAAGTGCTGCGTATAAATTGTGCGTGTGCGCACAGCGGTTGGGTCACCTCAGTTAACAATATTAATGCACATACGTGACCATACTGTCAATAAATAAAAATACCAAAACTATACGTGGATCTCGTAACGCTAAATGGTTGGACTCTGCAAATGGAATGTTCGTATTAAACCCTCACGGACCTTGAAGCAAAACGATACGAAATGCAATATGATCCACTATTATGAACGAACTCTTGTAATGCAAACACTTCCATCGAGTGCGAAAACATTTTAAATAGATGAAACGGTTTCGCACACATATCGTACACAATAATTATTCCTAAGCGGCCACAAATTATCTGAATATATTTACATGTATTTGTAACGCTCGTTGTACAGAATCGAAATACACTTAGAAAATTCAATCCAAACAGTCGTACCTAACGTAGAGATACACAGTTTTACAGTCGCATGCCTTGTGAAGTGGAAATCATCCTATTGCAAACTGAACTGTTGTTTCTATTAAATTAGAGTCATGATCCTAGCAAAATTCGAAGAAGATTTCCTTAGAATGGCATCACACTGACTCTTCGAATGCCTCTTTTTTGATCCAGCTAGCAAACAGAGGTAGTTTAAAGTATTTCAAAGAGGGAAGAATTGAAGTAGAGAGAAGATTGGAACAGAAATGAGGATATAGGAGGTCGGTTGCATGTACTGCCGACCTTGAATAGAATAGGATGGGGCACTAGAAACGAGCCGTTTGACCCATTCCTGGGTTGCTACCAAAGTCCCATGCCGTCTAAAGTAAAGGTATCAATCACGCACGTACACCCCTATCACGTAAGCCAATTCAGTCACGTACACGCACTTCACTCAGACAGACATTTCAGTCACGTACACGCACTTCACTCAGACAGACATTTCAGTCACGCACATGAATCACAATCATACACAGGCCCCAAGAGTAAGGGACATCTAATCAGTATCAGTCCTGAATACACGAAAAACAAAGAGAAAATGAAATGTAAGGCTACAACAAGTGAACACACGAGACATATTCTGCTCTGAGTAACTAAAGATGACACTGAGAAGTGTTCTTTACCCCATCAAAAAAAACATTGACGATGTCAGACACTATCCTTCCACATGAAGATCACAAATGCAACACATTACGGTATTGCACTGTCTGGAAGCATACTATTACTAAAAGGCAACACCCAATAACAAAAAGGAAGACGGCCAGCCGTGGTTAAAAACTGTGAAAGTAAATCTCAGTCAAAAATGAGCATTGTAGGGAAAACAAGTCTGAAATTGTCAAAAAACTTGAAATAGAAACGCACTCAAATAAGCGGAACAAGCACTGTATAGCATCATGTGCCTAAATTAACGGCCTAAATCATGCAACCACTTATAATTAGTTAGAAATCGTGTTGAATTACTGCATATATTTTCATTATTATGGTTGCAAATGTTCCACAATAATCGTAACTAGACTGCATTACTCATTCGACATTCTCGTAGCAGAAGACATTACAGATACACCACAGAAACTTGATATAATTTTTAACTATCTGGAATAGGCATGATTTTTTGTTTTGAACTTTAGAGCAAAAGCATGACCACAATTGAGAGAGAGGTAAGACGACAAGCTTTACTGTTGAGCAAGACAAGGAGAGTAGAATCAACGTGGTGTGGGAGTCGTTGCTCTCTAACCTAATATTGCGGGCGACTGTGCTTGTACGGAGCATAGGTGTCTAATCGGGCACTTATATAGAGGTTAGAACAGTAATTTTAGCTTTTTCTCATTATCAATAAAATAATTTTAATCATCAAACAGACAAATCAATCCCCAATCACAGATCAAATAAACCAATAAACAAATCTTACACGTGCAAGATCTACTTTGATTTTCCCTGTGCAGAATTTAAATACGTATGCTGCTATACGAGTATTGGTCATGAAATTGATTTGAAAAACAAATATTGCATTCGCTGTCGTTCGCAAAATGACAAAATGGCTAAAAAGCTTGCACTAGCGAACACTATCATTTCGTCAATCTTATGACAGTATAAACTAAAATTTATATTTTTCTTCGGTACTCCGGGATGGAAGTCTTCGTTAAAAAAAGTTTTCTTTAAATGTACTTGAAGACATAGGTTTAAAAAATTCATTCTGTTTTGCCCACTTCGGAGGAAGTGTAGTTAATAGTTATTATTGATCACTTAAAAAATACATGTGTGAAGCTAATGTACTAATTACTAAAAACTTATCAAGAAGATTTCAGAGTGCTGCAATGATCGCGCTGCATTCTAAAACCTGCATCTAAGAGAGAAGGAAGATGAGCAACAGCCCGAGTAGCGGATGTTGCGTGGCCGGGAAAGCAGCAATCGGATGTTCAAGGAAGAGTGTGTGTTGCTGTCGCTACACACCATGCCTTCAACTGCACTCAATAGACAAATACGAGGCTTCAGACGCCGCACAATGTAAAGATGTTACACGCGACGCCCTGAACGTGATAGAGCAGTACGTCCATGCTATGATGGTTCGGAGCTTTGCTCAGCTAGAAAGTGTGTGGTTTTTCTCATAAGGCAATGCATTGCAGGCATCAGAACTATCCCAGATGGTTATCGATGCAATCGGTCATGTGTATTGTATCGTTTGGATAAATGGGTTGATAAAATGCGCTGTTTGCGGAGGTTGGGTGGATGACATGGCACTACGTTGAACAAAAAGCTACAAGTTACCATCAATACGTCTATTGATGCAAGCAATAACTGCTAACCTTGTTTACAAATAAACATTAAACTTGTACTCGTATGTAAAAAGAAAAGTAAAACAAAAAACGAAAAAATTGTATGAAAGCAGCGAAAAATATTAGGACTCCTGTAACTGAATACCCCAATATCATTTTAGAAATGTTATATCTAGGAATTGTTAAATACTGAATCACGATTAAATTTTCAAATCAATAATTTCCTCACGATGCATGCTGGAGTTTTTTAACTCTATGTTCAGATCACTAAGACACATTCCTAAAGGTTCTCCTACGAGAATAGCGTCCAATACCCCATGATAAGCAAACAAGTTTTTGGTCCTAGCACTTATCCAACACGAACATGCATATTGTAAGCAATGCGTCTCATGCAATTTAAGTTTATGCACACATTTAGGCCAAATGTATAAGCCTTCATTCACATATGAAAATCTTCATAAAAAATTACCTTCACTAGACAGCAAGCTAGAGGCATACGATGAACATGTTCTAGGACGCAAGAACATGTTTGAAGTAAAAAAAAGAACACATGACGAAAAAATGTAGAAATTATTACTTGATATATTTAGCTCGACTAAGTAATCCGCAGTCATGCAGTTCAATAACAATTTTAAAAAACAAAATGACGAAAAATACAAAAATTATTAAGACAGACACTTCTATTCTAAAATTCGAACTCGAAATATTACTAGATAATATAATTACAAGCTGGTGTTTATCTCAGCTTTGATAATCATAAGCAAAGTCCTTTAAAGTCTTGGCAAGCCAACAAACTAAGATGCGCTGTGTTGACCTACAAAACAAGCTCGTTCGCTATAAAGAATTTCGCAAGAGGGCTACAAGCCATAAGCATTCGCAACCAACTGCGTCCTGATGACGACACCCCGCAGATGAAAGGAAGACTAGAAGCACGAAATGAGCAATATTAAAATTACAGTGATGGAGCTCTCGCTTACAATAGTAATGTTAAAGTGAGTGAGTCACGGCGGGTACAATTGCCCAACACAAGCGCAAATTTTGTTAGAAGCACTCACGGTCAGGCCCGCGACACGCTCAATATTGGCCAACAACGAGACATAAAATTGATATACTCGTATGTCACAGACGATGAACAGGTCGATAAAATCGTGACGATTGGTATATTTTTCTTCGGTATTCGTCACGAATGCAAGCCAGTGATGGAAAAAATTTCGATTGATAGCCTTATGACGGATAAAAGCATACACGGCAAAACGAATTATTAACGCAAAGGTGCACTTGTTTTCACGTCGTAATTCTAATCAAGTTACAGTTTGGACATACAAAGTAAAAATAGAGTACTCTCAAGACGACATTCAGGAGTTTCGTCTTTACTTTCATGAGTTTTAGCAGCCACTTCCAATCGAAAATTTATGCTTTATCACGGCCAGAATTCGTGATATAATAAGTACGAGTTTAATTTTTTTAAATGTCATAATAAAATGTAATATTTGAAATAATTAGATGGGATGCAGTTCCTCAAGACTCGTCCAGACCCTCAATTGACAGCAGAATACATTATTATGGTATAGTCACAACTCACCGAAACACTGAGATTGGCGATATTGTAGAAGGCACTACAGCAGGAACTGTTAGTCGCTGCATTGCCAAACCATTTGAATGGGTAACTCTAGATTTGAGAACTTACTATTTGTTTAAAAGCTGTAGTGACATTCCTACTTATATTAATATAAGCTCAAAAAATTCCGACTTGAACAAAATACGCAAAGGTCGTGTAAGTCTGTCCGAACAGGCAGCAGGTTGCTGTGTAAAAATTTGAAAGGTATTTCAGTAAAAACAAGACAAAAATTGTAGACAATCAAGCAAAATTAAAACTAAAATAATACGCTACGTACATATGTATAATAAGGTTTAAATGTGTAGAATGTAGAATACAAAAAATGATTTCACAGTTATGGCAGAACCCATAAAGAATTCATAAATCCTGAACGAAGAAAACATAGAACAAGTCATACACGAACAAAAATAACTATACTACACAAGCCTGGAAAACGAATTTTAATTAAAGATACAAAAAATTTCGAAATTCACTTATAATGTACTTCGCACTAGTATTTGTTTTTAACCATATGGTCTTCTCTAAAAAGTTACGAATAGAAAGAATTAGGTAATGAGTCCCAAATCCTGTTTTTTCAAGTATTCTGATGAACAAATATGAATACATACTGCGATATTTATTGACCTATAATATCCATACTTTCCATGTTGGAAGTACAAAACATTCATAGTTCATGAATGAAAAAAAAAGATGCGTTAAAAATTACTGTCAATTTGACATTTTTAGGACGAGCCAATAGATCTCACAGTATTTTAACTTGAGCATGCTTGCATTAACTAGAAAAAGTGCTGTGGTTGGCAAAAACAAACAACCAAAAAGGGGCCACATTTCACCTCTACTAAGGGATGGCATGTGAGCCCATAACTCGTATGCACCGCACTCTATTGCACATTCTAGCATGCCACTAAATTTGGGATGTACACCAGTATCTACCCGGAAGTCAGTTTTATGTACAGTATACCTACTTGAATGTAACCACGAAAGCATCCACTGAAAACCAAACTACCACTTCTACTCCGTCAACTTGGACTACATCATTAAATACAGAAATACTACTTGAGATGCTATGACAATGAACTCGGTCAAGAACGCTTCTCAAAATAAGGAACTGACGATCTATCATTCAATAAATAGCATATAAAGCAGTTGTCATGATTAACACCGGCATATAGCGTGAGAGCTACAACGATGCAAAGCTTGATAAGCAAAGTCAGGAAGCAGAGACAGATGTGACCGAATTATCCTTAAACGCCGCCTCTCATCAACATCTTGAGCGTAGTGTGTAGGTCGGGTAGGTGGGCCTACATCCTGGCTTGCTGATACTAACCCAACACTTCCTCACAACACCACGAGAAATTGTGAGCTCGGCCATAGAGGAGCACAACACCTCTACACGCATGCATGGACCAAACCCAAGCACCAAATCCTTCACTCCCCATCCACACACACTCTATGCTTTGTGTGATAGACCCAAATTACGAAAATTTTGTTTGTTCACAATATCTGTCATAATAAATGAAAACTACCAAGTCGTCCGATACGTAATGCCCAAATTCTAATAAAGAAAACAAGTGTTGGGTTGATGATTATCACTTTTTTCCGTCTTCAGTACTCATTAGGTATTTATTCGCTGTAGTGAAAATCCCTCTTAGACTTGAAGAGAATACTCGTGAAGTGTCAGTGTACACTTCTTCATGGAACTCGAGAGTTAAGCAGTTCAAAGGATTTTGTACACTATGGAACAAATGGTACTCTAAAGGAACAAGGTCGGGGAATTAATTAATATACTGCAGGATCTTTTTAAGGTAATACCACAAAAATATTTTCATCAAACTCAATTGGACGTCCTGTTCAGTTTTCATTTTCAGTGCTTAAATCTGAAATTCTGAATTTTACGAACTATTTTCTGTAAGTTTTTCATTCCGGGAGAACCCATGGGCTAAATAAATATTCAGAGTCGTTTTAGCTGCCCAATTCCCTTTTTAAAATCCATGAAGCATCAATTGCCTCAAATACTATTCGAGTATTTCCATGTTTAAAGGGCTATATAATAAGTGATATCTCAGTCATGGTCGTACAAAATAAAATTGAATTAGTTCAAATATGTTCAAAACACATATATTGTCCGACTACACACAACATTAAAAAATACTGTTAAATTTGGAAAACAATTAAAATCAGGCATCACTCTGGTACTATCTGATTACTGATAAAATGTGCACCCTGGAATAGAACTTCAGGATTTCCTTGTACTAGGGAGTTCATTAACCAGTTATGAAATTCAACAATATAAGTGAGCTGACAATAATCGAGGAATTAATCAAATCATCAAAATCAGTCATTACTAATGGAATGAGCTGATATCATTTCTCATTAGGTTCGCTCTTGCGATTGGCTGACAAAATAACCTTTTAATTACCATCATGCATTTGCCCTCGCCTTACCTTATTTGATCGGTGAACACGTAAAGTAACTTAGGTATCTTAGGTAATGAATTGTACAACATTAAATAATATGAATCCTAATCGTGACCAAAACATCGAATCACAATTTAACATTATATATAAGAACTGGAAACCGAAGAAACTGTGACAACTGCGTGCAATGGCTAGGTAGGCCACTTTTTCAGCTGTTATAGGTGCCATCACTTATCCTTGAGCTGTGTTTACAAAAACACTAACTAGATAATAAATCCCGAGCACAGGAGATTTTGGACAAAAAGTGAGAGGCAAAGTTGAGCACAGCAATTAATGAGGCCGTCACTAAAATCCAAGAGACCGATATAGATTAATCACCCTGCCTACAGAGCAAGAGGGAATCCTTACCAAACGATTCTGAATGAAAAACACGTCACATAAGGCACAAAAAAAAATGTGTTTATGGTGCGCGAGACGTCAGGAGTTGGTCAGAAAGCTGACGCAAAGGAGAAATACGTGCAGGGAATGTATTTCTGTGGACACAGGGTTGTGCTCATAGATCTCACGGAAAGGCGATCTTTGGAGAAGATGTGTTCCACACTTATTCGACAAATTTTCAAAACAACTTTCTCCACTCACTCGATCATGTCGTCAGACCGGCTGGTGCGAGACAGAGATTGTCTTAGTTTATTGTCACCTGACGTTCTGCGTTTGAACTGTCGCACCCACTAACGCACATTAGACACATCCATGACACCATCACTACATGTCTCACACAACTGGTGATGAGTTTCAATCGGTATCTCACTACTCAAATGGAGAAAAATAACTACACGATGTTCTTGAAATGAAAACGTCGCAATTTTAACCCGTGAACGGTAATCTGGGATGATGTTCTCCCTAATTAATACGTTTTCCACGCTTCTAAAATAGAGGGTTGTCATTCTAGGATGAAATATCAAAAACAGTTATCACTCTTGCCGCTACCGCTAAAGTTCTGTGTACCGTAAAGCGATGCTATCTGTTTTACACATTTACGAGTGTACGCGTACTTTAATACAAACCGCATGTTCTATTTGTTTTCAGTCCTGAGAAAAAGATCGGAAATGCTATAACTTAAATGCACCTCGTACAATAGGTAGAAAAAATTGAAGTAGCCATCCTCGCATATCGGTATGACTAGATATTTAGCATACTTGCACAGTGTACAGACACTGTAGCATAGGGGTTCCACCTCATCTCCCAAAAAATCTACCATCACACACTTTCAATAACAACCCCAAAATAAATAAAGATTTGTTGTTAACGAGTAGTTTTGACTCACTGTATTATATAACCACGTAGCAGTTTTCTTTTCATACTTGTCTCGGAATCTCACAGTTCATTACAAAGCTTGACACTCGCTATTACGAGTGGAGATATCTAGAATTTCATATCGTGTCGATAATTACTAAAGGATCAATAACAAGAAAGAACATATAAGAAGTATTCTGCTTCACTCTTTTCGTAATCAAATATTCGCGTGGTACTGGTATGTATCACAGAAAAACGGCGATTTCAAAGTAATTGGAAGTCTCCTGTACACCGCTAGTAAAGAACTGCTCTTTTCTACAGCGTATTTTTGGCTGTGAACTCATGAAGCAATAATGGCTATCGATGGGACCACAAAAAATAAAACAGTAAACCCAAACCCCGATACTGTGGACGGGACACAGCTCAAAAGAAACACCAATATGCGTCCACGAAAATAAGCATACATTTCAAAATACACAGATTTAAAACCGTTATTTTAGCATGTTTGCATCCATCGCTACAGCGCAGCCTGACCAGATTACAATGGACTCTGAGCATTCTGACCCTGGCATGAACTTTACCTACAGTACAATGCTTCTTTTCCCATTCTTCTACGAGCTTTATAAGTTCGTCGGATGTGCGCTGTTCGTCGGTAAAAAAGCCGTGGCTGTCTCAATGTTGGAAAATTATAAATATAATTTAATATAATTAACACGGTGTATCAACTTGATCCATCGCTCAAGAATTAATCAAAATTTACTGTCTAATGTGAATGAAAGACTGCTTCAGTTCCTTCTCGTAAGACTCGTCTATGCCAGGACAAATCAGCAGAACAATAGTTCGTAACATCTGTCCGTGGAGCACAGAAAGTAGACGCTTACTGCACTGCTTGTAATATTCATGAACTGTAACATTTTGACCTGAAGGAGTAGAAAACAACAATGTCTTGAGACCGATGAAGTCCCGGCACGAGCACGGCTGTAGGAACCTCTTACAACCTCGGCATGTGGGAGGCAATGAGATCACTGCCTTTATGAATTAGAAGTGAAGGTGCATTTGTCTCCATTGATGACTACACGGACCTGAACACATGACCTTTTTGTCGCTATCAGTAGTGATGTCTCGGTTTACTTGACAGCCGATTGGATTAGGCAACATTATTATTCTACTACGATACATAAGAGTTCAATAACTCGATCCGTTTCAAAAATTCTAAACGCAGCAGATAGTATTTCAACAGCTCGAAAGGATTCAACAATCAAGTGAAGTTTTTAGCGTCGTACATGCACGAAGAAAGGAAGAAATATAAAAAGAAAAAATACCTTCCCGGCTACAAGAGTAAACTTAGAGCAGCCTCTTGATACAAATGGTAATTTTGTTAAGTATATTGGCAGATACGAATGGTAAATGCTAATTACATCATTTTTCAATTTTTCGACTATTGAAGCAACATCAATCATTCCGCCCCGCAATTCGACATATTCAACAGTACATTTTATCGAAAAGCACGAGATGACCAGCCCCTACCAATTTGTTATACTGGAGGAACTACGAAGGCCATGAAAAGTAACAATCATGGCCGTTAAACCTCATAAACCTTAGTCACACATCAGCCGGTATTTCTTCGAAGCTTTCCATGTCGGTCTCGTTCCTACTGCTGAAGCCCTCTCACATTTTACTGAATGTATTCGGACCTTACAATACACAAATACTATCACAACAGTATTATCCTGTAATTGTAATATGATCCAATGAAAGTACTTGTCTTCATGGACTCGCATAACAAAACCCAAGGAGCCGCAACTACAAACTAAGGGGTTAAATATTCCCTACGGTCCAGTCCATTCTTCTTTCAAAAATAAAGTTAAGTGAAACTTCATAATTTAACGAAACAACGAACATGTAGATAGGAGTAAATCTTAAAAAAGTGCATAATGATACACACTATAAAAACCACCGATATTGAGAACATTTAATCATGCCATAAAAGCCCCATAAAGTCACCGCGTAACCACAATTACGGGTCAGAATGAGTCCACCACTACATATAACACTTACACTTCGGCTACTTGAGTTAGCTTCTGCAAATTCGTTCAGTTGCTTTTTTGCTTGAATACAAATATAAATTTGATTAACATTACGCACGATATTTACCAGCAGATAGCTGAGAGCCCAAGGACTACTATAAACAGGACGTGCACCGCCATATAGCTGACTACGCTAGCGGAGGCCATTGCATTCTTAGTAACATAACATTTTCTATCGGACAAATTGATCAAAAATTACTTCTTTCAAGCAATAGATGGGATAATAAGGTTTTACAGTGAATTTTAAATGGTTTAAAGCACTGTAATGCTTTGAAATACCAATTTTAACCGGACTTAACATGTATTATTGTGTGTGCTTAGTGGTCACTTTATAGAAAGCAGAGTTGCTGCAGTTTTAGACTTTACAAATTGATCATAATTAAAGCTTTTCCAATGCAAACAACCAAACATACAAACATTCACGCATATAAACAGACATAGAAGCAAAAACCTACTAAACTGCAGCGATTAGTCAGCCAACCGGGCTTTCTTTACAGAGGTCTGAAGAAGGACTGCCTTCTTTTGCTGGTCTTTCTCTAGGTTGTGGAGTCCATTCAATAGAACATTTGCCAAACGATGGAACATCTTGGGACAGTCAATATCAATTCCACTGAAATCATCAGACTAGGTCCTTTGTGCAGCGACTTCATCATGACACACAGCATAGAAGTGGCCTTGCAGTCTCGGTTGTTCTCGGCCATGCCGCTCAGCACCCCACCAGAAAATTAAATAGTTAGGCGAATCTGTACTTCTTCTACCAAGAGAAACACAATCTTCTGCTGCAGTGTCTGGACTTTGTCAAATGTTTCCCTCAGCACCTGGTCCTTGTCAATAGATGAAGTGATGTACTGAATCTTGCGTTTACATGGCAGCACCAAAAAGTCTCTCAGCTGTTCATATTTACACTTTGGGTATGATTGAAGAGCAAAACAATAATCATTCATGGAAAACTACTTCTGTAATAAAAGTAACAACTGACGTGTCAAAAATACCAACTTTTTCACCTTATCGGTGTCGACACAGGCTGATGTGTGAGCTTGAAGAAGAGTGATAACATTTTGGATCGTTTTGTCAAATGGGATGTCATAGTGCATTGCCAAGCGCACAGTTTCGTCGAACTGAGTATACGATCTCAAACCATTGTTGGGATGAAGTGTCTTAAACAGTGGTACTAATGCCGTTCTTGAACGCACTGAGCGTTAATGGAGACCACAAAGTGGGTTTGTTTTCGACAATCACAGACAGGCTGCATTCACTGAAGTTGTCGGTCATGAACAAACACACAAGCCTTTCTTTCGATCATGAAANCTATAGCCTGCTGCTTGAAGTATGACTCCTTACTTGTGCGAGAGACACTACTATAGCCTGCTGCTTGAAGTATGACTCCTTACTTTTTGTGCTATTTCAAGAGCGCAAAAAACATTAACAATTTTTGATGTGCATTTCTGTATGGTCAAAATTTTCTTTTGAATAATGTTGCTGTTAATCTTGTTTCTATGTACTGCTTCAATAGGGTATCCCTCGACTACAGTTGCATTTTAGCGATGGCTCTATCTTCAGAGTGTCATGAAATAAATTAGAATTGCTAGCTTTCACTAGCTGTCATACTTGCAGTAACGGTATTGTAAAAGTATTGCTTGGCCAGAACTTGAATCTGCCCACTTAGTAAAGACTGATCCCTAGATTGTAACTAGAGGCTCTTACAACTGACTTGCATTGAGCAGATTCAGGTAAATATTATGTTTTTGTTATTGGACTCCTGAAATTATCAAAGACCAATGACCGGCTTGGCATCAGTTGGTTACGATCACGTGTCGTCTTAGTCACTTGTCTGAAATTTGTGTTGCCAGATCTTTAAAAATCTCTTGAAATGCAAAGAAACGTAAGAATAATTCAATCTGTTTGCATTAGTTGTTTACGTACACATGTATCGTACGTTTTCAATTATTTATTATTTATGCATGAACATTTTTTACTCGAAGGACAAGCACAAGTATCAAGACAAATGAATTGGAGTGGACTTCTGTGAGAAGATGCATTTAATTTTCAGCTTTAGTGATTCATTTACAATCGTCCATGCATTTCTAGCATTTTGGATGAGAATATTACCTGAAGTTGGCTGGTAGGCAGTGCAATCTCTCTTCCGGAGAGGCTGGGGTAAAAGAGTGAAAGCTTACATTAGTCACTTCCTCCCTATCACCTCTCGCTGTACGTCTGCTTGACTCTGGATACTAGGGCTCGCGAGCTGGCAAGAAATACTAGTATGTAACATCATTGAAATCCTGGAATTAACTTTAATTTGACTCATGACTTGAAAAGTTAATGATGCATTGTGAATTCATGCTTCCTGTATCTTTATTCGATTTCAATTGGCACATTGAATGCATGTTTATTTCGTTCGCTAAACACTTCAAATGTAAACTCAACATGCGTGTCCAGGGAATCATGACGACCACAAACCTGTACACGTCACAATCGCCTACTTGCTGAGCGAGGGATATGAATGGACTCCATAATTTCAAGGTTACTAACACACCATACATTACAACCTGCCAAATCATTTACTCACTGTCCTAATACGCGACGCTGCGTGCATCAGTCACTTCGTACACTCCACACATCACGTGCCCATTCCAATCCGACGCTTTTCCTGGAGCTGACTCCAAGTTCCTCCACCTTCATCCTTTACTTCCCTCACCTCTGAGGCTGTCAGTTGCGCGATGAGCTCAGGCCTGCGCACAACTTCTGAGTATGTCACTTAAAACAAGTCTATGTACATTCACGCTTAACTTCACCACCTGAATTTCTTATTTGCTCGAACTTAATTTTTTCCGTGCCTGTTCAAAGCTCTGATGGGTACTAAAATCCCACTCGCCCACTCACTTGCATAAAACCCAAACGCATATTTCTATGTTCCTTCATTATCCCTATCCGTTTCTTCTTCATTTTTCTCAGTACACTGCCCGTGCAACTCCTGCGTAATTTTCCTAGGGTAGCTGACCAGATTAGAGCGTTTGTCTCGTTATTTTCGCATAGTATATTGCCTTTATTACGATGTGCCTGAGCTCATTTTTATTTTTGCAAGTTCGGCCAAACTCTTAACGATGAATATTTTATGTTTCATTTTAGTTTCAATAGAAACAATAAGACACTGGATTGTCGATAAAATGATTCCCCATTTGAATCCCTCCACCTCATCTCCCAGGTTAAGAATTTCTGTGCAAGGCGAGACCGTAACATTCTGTGCTTCGAAATATCAGAGAAGAGAAATTCGAAGACACTTCAACGGTTACGGTGCGTTGCTTATTTTGGGAGGACACTCTGGACAGCAGAATCTAATTTTCATCCCCTTTAGAATGGTTCTACATCTAATTCTACATACATAGCTTGAAGGCTTGGAGTGTTCAAATTACTTCTGCATGTGATTCTGAATTTTACCTTGCATAGTGTGATGCCAATTAATATGCTGTACGCTAACAAATTTTTATTACTGTAAAGTTTATTTCTGTCGCTTCCATTATTTGAACGCAAATTAATAAAGAGCCTTCGTGCCCTTTGACTGGGTCTGCGTGACTAGCTTACTGTGAGCGGTGGGACAATTTATGTCTTGACTACAATAGGAACACTGGCTTCCTACAAGCTCTTCAGCATGACAGAACTGGCCGCTGCTCCTACTTAGGTGGCGACCACAGAGTCCTGCTGACAGACAACTTTCGCATGAACCCTTTGCTTGATGTGCAAACTTAATGCGTAAATTTGATAATTTAGTCGCCCTCAGTTCAGTTGCTGGAAGTAGTTCTGTTAAACGCTTCTTAGCTTTGCCACATTTGATAATTCTCAGAATGGAGATCTTAAGTGGGTATAGACAGTAAAGCATCATTGATATATGTATCTTAGGTCTTTTAATGGTTCATGGGTAATAGCTTCATGGGCAAAAATTCCTGTTCATTCCGATTTTTAACAATAAAATCTCGCTGTAATGTGAGATGAGTAAATAAAACTAAATAATTCAGTGAAAAATTCGAATACGAGGTCAATTTGTTACATTCCATGAAAATCTCACGAGTTATTCCAGGTTAATATGAGCAAAGTGTAACTGATAGGTCATTTAAATTCCTTTACATTCATTTGTTCGTGTGTGTCGTATTTTAATTATGACGCTGCTGCTAAACTGTATCGAAGCGCAAATTTTGCGCGAGTTTCCGTTTCATTAAACTACTCGTAATTTGTATGAAAAGTTGTATCATTGGATATCTTTGAAAGTCGATGGTTTGTCGATTATTCCATTGGAAGCATGTAGCCTTATATGTCTTCAAATGCTAATCATACCGTTTTTATGATGGATCTGTACTGTAATTAATTATTTCAAGATATTTCGGTTTTAGCTAATAAAAATTGTGCTCTCAGTAAGGATTACTATAAACAAGACGTGCACCGCCATGTAGCTGACTGCTGTCGCGAAGGCCAGTTCACGGAGTTCAGACTTCAGTTATCGCCCATCTGTCATAGTGCGAACATTGTCGTAGTCTGTCGCTCGGTTTGAATCGGAGATTGTTGTTTGTTTCGCGGCACATTGCTGCATTTCTAAGTGGATACTGTTTGTTTACAAAGTTTATTGCTAATTATATGTATTAAAAATACCGAACAAGT
>VCRD01001273.1:5120-88484 GCA_006783055.1 Trinorchestia longiramus
AAATGGCCCCCAGTACTTGGAACGTAACTTAAAATTTAAAAATGTGCACCAGCCTACGCGTAATTTTAAAAGAGCCCCAACAACTGATCTGCACACTGCAATCAACAATGATAATATATTATAAATATACATGAAATGGTGACAAAATAACATTATACAAAAAATAAAGTTGCCTGTATAATTAAGAAAGTAAAAAAAGTTCATATCATAGTAGAATACTCACCGTCTACGCTCCCATCTTGAAAATTGGTTTATGATATCGCAACTCAATCGACATTTTCGAACTTGTACTACTAATACTATTTATTATAATTTATTATTCTAATACTATCTATTAGAATATCTGCTCTTTAGTTTTCACAGTGACCAGGAGTTCCATTTACAACTTTTTAAAACCCTCAACGTCAACCCATTTGTTACGTCTTGACTTATTCAGTAACGAAAAAATGATCGATAGATAGGAAAACATTTATCCTGTAGAATTAACACTAGAGGATTTATCCGTACATATACTGTAAATTTATGTACCCACCATATATGTATCATGTGAACCTAATTTATGAGTATATTTATAGAGTACGAATGAAATAAATAAAAAATAAATGAGAGAAAATTGTAATTTATTTGAAAGCGTTAAGGCTGAACACCTGGAAAATAAAAGCTACGTTATTCCATAGCTGTCATTTATATCATATTACTACACCAATTTTTCAAGCAAATGAGTCAAAAACGAGTTTAAACATTCTCACTTTCTCCTTACAGCTTTCAAAAACGTGGAAAATTCTTAATAGTTAATATTAAACATTTGAAACAAACAAAAGAAGCTCACTTTCTTTCTATATAATGTATAAAATGATTAGAAATTGCTAAAATATTAAGTTTTTACTTGCTCCATATAAATATCAGTGTCATTATTTCAAACTCACTCTTTTTAAAATAATCGTAGATTTTAGCAATATTGATATTGGCTTAACTGTGTTGACTTTCATTGAATATAATTTTATTTTTAACCTTTAGTACATCATTATATGATATATATAGAATTTTTTTATCAGTTTTTTATCATTGACTCTGTAGTTGTGTTTTAATTCGTACGGTAATCTATATACCAAAATGTGTTTGAGTTTAAGAATAATTTCTGCAGAAAACACAATAGAAGTGTTTATATCATATCAAAATACATGAATAAGAAAAAATTCTAATTATTTAAGAAGATTTATTTAATCGAAAGTGGTATAGAATCACCACAATAATTATGGTCATTCAAGATTTCATCATATTAAATCAAATGATTGCATCTGATCAAATGGAATTTTGAATACATTATCGATCAATCCGCTATTTCAAGTAAAACGGATTAGTAATGCATGACAGTGAGCGAAAAATTCGAAATCAGCTGGCTCCAATTTCCAAAGCGTTAAAAATTTATTACGTCGACGTGAATGTTGATCCTGTGAGATAAACCTTGAAGGTCGAGGAATTATCTGCTTATTATCGTAGAGAAATATAACTCTACGCACTTCAGTTAAAGTTGGTGTATATTAACACGTAAGGTAAATTATAAGTGAGGTTTTGTACGTGTTTAGTTAGATCGTTAGGGAGAAGTTTCGTTATTAATGGGGTATATGATGTATTGTATAGACTTTACCCAATTACGACATTCGAATTGATTAGTGTTTAAGCATGCCAATTATGTTAAATATAGTATACTATGTTTAACATAATATTGTATATTAATAAATATATTACCACTTAAAATAGAACATTATTCTGAACTCGACAGAGCATTGTAGATCTAGGATCAAAATGGCCTAGGCTAGATAATTTAAACAGCCTTCAAATTTCAATCTAAATAGTGTTATATCTTCTATTTTTAGTGTGATATCTTAGTGTTAGTGTTATATCAGTGTTATATCTCGTGTTGTTACTATTGTAAATGTCAGTGAGTTTTAGGAAAAGGTCTATAAAGCAGGCAAATTAGCATTGTATATGAATGTTATGCATCCACTCTGCTGTTAAAAGCTCTTACAATATAGGTGGAACTTACTTTCTTGTTTTTTTTAAATGGTGAGGAAAGATTATGAAATGTTTGGTTACAATTGTATGCCCTAAATACAGTTTGTATTAGTGTTTTCTAATGCATGTGCTAGTCTGATTATGCGGGAGGTGCTTTGCTTCCATTTTTAGAAGGGCTAAGCTAGGATGCTCTCTAAATTTTGTGATAAATTTCTGAAAAACATTTTTTTATTGTGAAGATAATTTAAAATATTTATTAATGTGGATGTATATAAAATATTTTCTTATCTTGTGTTTTCTACTGAATATCAAGAACACCAAATGTGGCTTGCCAACTTCCTATCCAGTGTTCATGCATTTCTGGATTACACTTGCTAACATTCTTGGATCAACGTACTAACATTCTTGGGTCACACCTACTAACACTCGTGGATCACTCTCAATATCACTCACAATGAAAACAGGCTCAAAAGATTAGAAAATCAGTTGTTTTTCTTTATGATTTATAGATTTATTATATTTTATCACATATGGCTCCAACTTGAATTGCACAAACCTGCTGGATTGAATGTGAACAAGTAATATACATTTCTTCAGAAAATCTGGCCTATCTGTTCTGTTGAACCCAATTATACTTAGAAAATTATTACTTTGTATATCTGTACATTTTATGAATATATTTTACTTATTTCAATAAAATATTTATCATGATTTTTGAAATAACATTTTTTGGAGATTCTCATAGGTAATGTTTGGCAGTTAGTGTCATTGTAACATTTTGGTGACACATTATGCCTACTGATGCCTATGTAAGAAACTTTTGATTTTTTTAAATGGTTGTGATAATTTTATTTAATGAAATAATTGTCTAATGTTAGTTAAACAAATGTCATATACATTCTAAATGAATTTACATCAATGTTTTAATTTAATGCTTATTTCAGATTCAACCATAATGGATGATTTTGATGAAGAACTTGATCTGGATACATTGGCTGAGCTGTTGGATGCTGAAGAGGAAGAAGGGGCTACAGGTGCAACTTCTTCTTGTGCATCAACTGTTAGTGAGGAAACTGCCAGTGTGAAAAGTACTGTTAAAAGTGCTCCTATATGTGCAGGATCTCTAGGTTTGGAACTGTCAGATGATGAGCAGGATGCCACAGAGAAACCATCTACAAAAAAATCTAGTTCTGCATTTTGTGAAGCATTTTCCAGTCAGACTCTTCCTGAAAAAACAACAGCAGAGCCAATTGATCCATTAGAGCAAGAGCTTTGCAAAATGGAAGCAAGGATGGCTGCTATTAGGGCTGAGCTATCCAAGAAAAAGAAGTTGGATTTAGGCAGCACTAGTGGTGTTTCAAGAAAATTTACAAAGTTAACTCTACCAGTAGGTGTCCGTGAGACTGAAAGAAATTTGTCCAATATTGAAGCAAAACAAGTACTTCAAAATGTAAAGGAGCAGAAAAATAGTATTGTTCATGGTGGTGAGACAGATTCTGAGGATGATGAAGATAATCGAAACCCTTTTGAGTCTCGGTACAATTCTTATGGACGTTCTTTGAAAAAAAATTTGGAAAAGACTGACAGTGATCAACACTCACGAAAATTTACAGGAAATGTGACCAATGTTTCACCTTCTGTGTCTAACACAAGTGGACACATGCCTTCCAGGTCCACTTCTACTGACACATTCTCTACATTGAAGTCTCTTGCCCTCAAAAGGCAGGAAGTTGTGAAGAAAATAAAAGATGGGCAAAGTTGGCAAGGGGCTAATGGATCATTGGTGCCAGTGGGTGGCAGCATGGGACAACTCACTCCTGCTGAGAAGAATGCCATCAGATGCCCTTATTCTGGTATCTTTGTTGTGTGAGTTTCGGTGATAGCAGTTGAGAGAATGGGTTTTGTTACTCTAGTATTGTATATGTACAGCTCTCTTTATTTTCTTGTAGGCTAAAAAGTTGCATGGAATTTTCTTCATTATTCATAATTTCCAGAATATAATGAGGTATTTAACATTATTTCTGTAGATATGAGATAAATTGAGAGTTTTGGTCCCATGATCAGGTCTCCACAAGTGATGCCGTCGCAGATGCAGGAGCGAATGGAAGGCCGTCGTCATGTATCTCTATCCACCATCCCACTCCACTTACGAGGTGGTGAGATGGAAGGGGACTGGGTCACCATCGCTGTGCTTGTGGCCAAGTGTCCACCCAAGACCTCTCAGAAGGTGATCATAAATCTTTATTAATTTTTCCTCCATTTAGAAGTTATGCCATTGTTGTGCTGATATTAAGTGCTATCAAAATGTCCTGATTTTTAGGTTGTCTTTGTTGTTAATCATTTATTCATTGCAAATACATAGGTGCTGTAAAATTGAAGTTTTAAAGCTGACTAGTAAACATAATTGATGCTGGTGATTCATTCAGATTTATTCACCCTCAAATGGGACATGATCTGGAAGATGTGCTTGCTGATGCTTCTAAGCATTTTCTCGTGTTGCACTGATGAATTTGCTCCCTCTGCAATCTTTAACTTCTAAAGAAATGTTGTTAAAGGGAACACCTAATAGGATTGGAAATAAAATTTTGTGTTGTAGATTATATCAATATTTCTATTGACTTCAAATGTAGGGCTGTGTCATAATTTTATTGCTGTAAAGACATTTCTTGCTCCTTCCTCATATATTAATATAGAAAGTATGAAGAAATTTTGCTGGGTACATAGTATGTAATTGTAACACAGGAAATGCATTAGTATGTTACTTATTTTGTTATTATATCTGATCCAATTGTTAGTTGTCAGTTCATGCTGCTAGCTACCAATATTTGCGGTACAGACTTGATATCCATTAACTGGTGACACTTTGTACTTGGCAAGGTAGTTAATCAAACTATCCAATCTAAAGAGTTAAAGTTCTATGCAAAATCAGAAGACCTTCATTCTTTTCTCTCATATTTTTTGGTAATTTGATAGCCACAAAATAGGATGACACAGGAGATCTACGAATCCCTTCATTTGATTCGAAAAATTTTAATTTGTGGAAACCTATTTGCAGGGTACCCAGTACTCCATTTGGCAGTTGAGTGACCTGCGTGACTGCACCAAAACTGTTGGTCTTTTCCTGTTCTCTGGAGCCCACACTGGCCTCTGGAAGACCACCATTGGCAGTGTTGTTGCTATTCTCAATGCTCAAGTCATGAAGGTAAACTGGCCTTTGTAGCACGTGTACTTTTAATACATGTTGGTATAAAACTCTCTGATTTCAGGTCTAGCCTTGAAATTTCAGAAAATTTCTGTTTCTGTTCTACTTTTTCTTGCCGTGTAGTTTGTAGACTTGTTAAACTTAATCAGGATCTTAACAGAAGAACAAAGTAGAGGGTCTACCTTCTCTGCCTTAGAAAAACCAAGAAACTATGACTCTACACAATAAAATACCGTCAGCAGGTTGTACAAGAATGCTTGGACAGTTCTGTATTCTTGAATAATCGCAACTCTGTTTTGAAAGTAACTACCTCATGCTGAATGAAGAAACAAATTTTTCCCTTAATAACGCTTCTAGCAGTGTGAGGGGTTAAAAATATTCATTAAATTGCGTTAAAGTGTCATTTGCAGTGGGTTTTCACTAAGTTTTTCCTGTGCTCCTTCACGTTCAGTATTCACTTGATATTTCTTTATTCATTTTATGGTCGTGTTCTACCTGCTAAAATTTCAATTCTGGCAGTGACTCAAGTTGTTGGCTAGGCTTTACTGAGCGACTTTTTGCAGCTTTGCTTGCATCAGTGCACAATGTTTACTGTTAACACCAATTTGCGTAACTCTTCTGCAGATCTACCTTCAATGTTATTTGCGTATCAAGGACCAAAAATTATGAATGTTTCGCTTACACTCGTGTACAGCTATGAAAATAACTTGTAGTTGATCATGCCCTGTTAGGATATGCTTGAAAAAGAGACTGTACTTAGGCTCAAGTATTGACAGGACCGGCAAGGTGAGGCTTCATCGAACCTAGTGACGCTGTCCATCAACAACGCTCTCAACCTCATGATCATGGGCACAGCCAGGGATCTGGGCTGGTGCAAGGGAAGGTAAGTAACTGTAGCTGGTAATTGTAATATTAGGCAGTTTTTTTAAGAAAGAAAGATAGATTTACCACCTGGAAATCACGCAAGGTGTAAGCTGTTATAAGAAAATACAGAATCTTTATTACATATAATTACATCATAAGCGTACGTGATGTTTGCGCTACTAGCTCTCATTGTATGAAAATAGAGGATATGAACTATTAGATAATAAAATAAAGCAGTACTAAACTAATATTATCACACTTGAAATATTTTTCACAAATGAATGTAAACTGAAGCTGTGACAAGCTTCATTGGGTTCTGCATTACACTGCTCGTAATGCATAAGTTGGATAGTAAATGTTAATGTTGTAGATGGCGTGACATGCTGCAGCTCCTGACTATAAATTATTACCATTTAATCTTTTCATGGGACAGTAACAAAAATGGGTGTTATATAACTGTCGCTGATGATACTGTAGCTATGCACAGCATTTTGAGTTGGAAAGTAGGTTCATGGCTATCGAAACTAGTTTAATTAAGCATACAAAGTCTCAGACAGGATAATGTCAGAGCCAGAATACGTTGATCATTATTTCGTATTATTCAAAATAAATTTAAAATTGTGTGGCTTTTGCGGACAGAACGAAAGCTAACGGAGCTTGCCGGCAGTTCGTGAACAAGTCGGTGTGCGAGTTCTGTGTGTACCACGTGCAGCGTGAGTACCAAAAATCCTCCTCCAAGCGTGCAGACCTGCAGAGCAGTTTCTCTGCACGCGGCCCCAAGACACAGTCTCTGCAACAGAAAGTTCTTGGCAAAGACCAGGTTAGTATTTCGCTCCTGTCTTCTACTTCATGATTGTTAAAAACTACACGAGGTGTCTCAAGGAGGTGTATGTGTTGTTAGAAGTTTGAAACTATTTTGAAAATTCTACTGTGAAAGGATGGTAGTTGTGTTTCTACATACAAAACTATAAGAGTATAAATGAGAAAATAATACTACACCGTCCACACAGATCTCCAGCTTTTTCTGCATAAGTTACAGAACTGAATTGGAAAGCGTAACTCGTTTTAAAATGGAAGTCAGGTAGCATACTTCTAAGACATCTCTGTGTGCGATATAGAAGCGTACAAAATATTGGTAATATGTAGATTCTTTCTGAAGATGTATATTGTCTTAAAATGCTTTATTTAAACTGAATTACTCATGGGAAGCCGTTGTGATATAGCTACGATCTGTTCATACATCCTTCCGTTGCATTGGCAGAGTGTACCCCTTTACCATTCTGATAACCCCTGATTAGTAAAGCTGTCGCGGGACCATGTATTTCTCACTGATTTGATTATACTGCATAGATCAGTAGGTGACCTTCTCTCTCTCATACTATGAAAGTGGAGTCCAGGTGCGAAACCAGCCGCCTCAAATTTTCGCTGTAAATTATACTGTTTGGATGGAATACTTATTTATTTTTAGATCTCGAATACACTCACACGATCCCGATCGGTATATCCTATCACTCACGGAACCTCTTATTCCTTACTTCTTTCTAAACATCAATGTATCTTTAACCAGCTTCATCCCCCTTATTAACGAAGCAACGCTTGCTCATCGAATCTACCTCCTAGTTTGAATATCTGTTAAAGGAAATTTAATAACCTGTTCCTGAGTAAGTATTTGTGTCAATAGAAAGTGTTGTGGTCAGGTGTTCTATGGTGGCAAGCTGTACACGGGAGCTGCGAGTGCCCCTGCTGTCCCTGCTCGACCTAACGCCTCACACAAAGCCAAGGACTTGGCCACGCTCAGCTCACTCAAGCTCAAGCTCAAGAGCGACCAGCTCAAGGAAGACGACCGCAAGAAGTCATTTGTTCTGAAGCATCTCTCCAGCAAAGAAGTCTCCGTTGTCCAGAGTATGGTCAAAAACAACGATTCATTGTGAGTTGTTTTTATTACCGTGAGATAAGAACCGGAAAATTTTATTTCTTTGTTCATAAAGTTGAAGTTTTTTTATATATCTACGGCGGTATATCGCATTAAATTGAGGAGCTATAGAGTTGTTAAGGATTCCAAGCATTAGGAACATGCTATGTAGGAAGCTAGAGAGTACTGAGGGCTTGGTGTGTGTGAGTTAATTTTGAATGTTCTGAATGACTGGAAGTAGGAGAAAGAAAGCTGAGTGGGTTGTAGACGAGATGCTTGTGAAATATGATAAAACTGACGCGGTTTGTGAGAGAGAGGAATGAGTCTTTTGGTTGAGATAATGTATTTTGAACAAGTTTTCAAATGTGACAGATGAACGTTATGGTAGTTTGAGCATAAGGAGAGCGAAACGATTTGCGTGGGGTTGTAAATTTGATAATGAAGGCAGTAAGAAGAATGCTTTATTCTGGATATGGATGGCGCAAGGAGCACCGGGTACGAAAAATACATGCCCATGATATGTAATAGTGCACAATACGTTCTCTCAGTTATAGACACCCTGGTAAAAGCCCCAAGATCTGGCTCACTCAGCTGAATTCATTTCTATATATTGATATCAGCAACCTAGCTATTCATGTATTGTGTCATGGAATGTAGATACGATTATGACCAGAAAACTGGGAGTGTCTTTTTCTCTGTGTGAACTGTCCTGTATTCTTCAGGACAATGTTTGGGCGTATCACAACATGGCCTAATACTACGCTGTAATAATTATTTTGCTAAGATTTTGGTTATGTATTTGGCTACGTGATCATTATGGTTCAGTGATTATTAATGTTCTTGTCTGTTTTTTGTGTTCAGGGGAGACAGGCTGCTCGCACCGACTCCTGGAGCGCGTAATTTATTGCGTCACAAAACTCGAGAGGATGAAACTCGGCAGCAACAAGCCAAGCGCAACCAGGGGCTACCCGTGTCTCTGTCTGCCAAGGATCTCCTGAAGATGACGCACAATGCTGCGCAGCAGCGCAAGATCCAGGTGAATTATAAATCCACTGATCGTTTCGTGAAAATTTGATCTGCCATGATTTTATTCGATTTTTATTGCTTTAATATAGTACTTGCTACCCAATTGTTATTTTTAAATAAAAATTCTTGGAAATGGTTGTGTTTTGTTTATTAGGAATACACGTATTTTTTTGTAAATATATTCAGCTTTGATGTTCAGTATTTTTTAATTTCATTTTTCAGCAATTGAAGCGACAGGAGACATCTTCGTCTGATGCACCCGTGCCACACACACCCACTCTCGGCCGCGGCTTCAGCCCAGGACAACACATAGACTTGGATGTCTCGCCCCCTAAACGTTCATTTGACCCTGCAAAGGCCAAGGCTTTGGCTATCCTGAAGAGGAAAGGAGAGTCACTGAAATCAGCAGAGAAAAATGATGTTCGCAGCAAGGTCAAAACTGCGGATCCGAAGTTTGTGGAACGAGTGCAGAAGAGGCTACGGGATGCAGTTGGTAGTGGCGAGGAAGATGCGATTGCTTCTAAAAAGCAGAAACCGGATGATGAATCTCGAAGCCTACTGGGTAATGTTGATTTGAATTCCGAGAAAATTCAAGCAATGCTTGAAAAGAAATCTCGGCACAGTAATTTGGTTGATGCTGAAGAAGATGCAATGATGGAAAAATATTACTCTAAGTTAGAACACAAAGAACAGCTCGAAGAAAAACTGGCTACGACAATGGAAGTTGCTACCAATGCAGTTATATGCAAGATTTGCGACTACCAAGCAGTTATTCAGAGTCAGTTCTGCAAAGATCAGGGTCACATTGTCAAGACTGTCAAGGCCACGAAGAGGTTCTATGAATGTTGCAAGTGCAAAAGACGGACAGTAACGCTCAATAAAATGCCTGTGAAGCCTTGTGGTAATTGCGAGCAAACTTCCTGGAGAAGAGTTGCTATGGGCAAAGCCAAGAAAGGCCCCACACTGGACAGTGAGGTATTATGTCTGAGGGGTAACGAACAAAAGCATTTTGGAGGTCATGCAGAGAAAGCCTACCTCCACATTGACGGTTAGAGTATACATACAACTATAAAAGGGTGGATGAAGGAGTTTTTCTATCTTGGTACTATCGATGGTTGTATGGAGCAAGTTTAATCGTGACTATTAGATAAATTCCAGGGCTTTGAAATATATGTACTGTAGGTATTGAAATAACTATGTTAACTTACACGAGTCATATGTTTCCACTTCGTATATTTCATGGAAGGTAGCAACGATGATATTTCCTACAGGTAATTCGGTGGTTTAAATAGTACAAATGAGTGTGCAGATTACTACTTTACATTATCGTGATTGAAGACAACTCACTCGTATCTAACTTAACATTCTGCTGCTCAACGTGAGGTTTCTAGGACAACCTTGTTTCTTCAATTCTTACCTTGTTTCTTCAATTGCCAGGATATTTGGGAACAAAGTTTTCAATCATACCACTGTGTTCATGACGCGATAGTTACAACCCTTCAAGTGGTCAATATTTACATCCTGTGTACGCAGATCTGTATTGCTTGGAGTGTATTGCTGTATTCAAGCATTAAGTTTTTATTCTAATGTTAGGTAGGCTATATGGTGATAGTGATGTTCTGTGTCAGAATAATTGTAGGAGTTTCAGCTTTTATATGTTTAGTCACACGATCGTAATTTGAATGCAATTTATCTTGATGTACCTTAACTAAACTAGGTTGAAAAAAATTTATCTGTTAGTATTTCTTCAGAATTGGATGTCATTTTATGGCTTAGACTTAGATTTGAGGGCCAGCGTTTATCTGGGGCCTTTGTAACGGCCTTCAATTCCCTCTAATACACAGGCATACAACAGGATGGCATCCCAGAGTTTTTCTCCTGTGAGCTAGGGTCGTCAAGTGATGAGCGAAGGGGAAACCCTGAGTGATTGTTCCAAACACGAAACAAATAAAAGAACTACTTCGATAATACGAAGCAGAATCTGGTCGTTTGTTTTTCATTTATTACTTGGCCAAAACAGAACAGAACTCATCACACTCACCCTGTGCGTTTCAGTCTCGTTCAGAAGAAAGAGAAACGCTTGATATGAAGTAGATGCTTCTGTCTTCGGAGTCTACCGAGATGCATGCTTTGCCATCTCTTTGTTCGAAAGATCGATACTAAAATTTCTCGAGTGCTGTACTGTTAACTTGCTTCCGTTTCATTGCTTTGATTTTATCTCTTATACATTTAAAAAGTGCGAGTCTCCATCTGTACACCCACATTTTTCTTGTGTTTGGAGGTACCACTTCTTAACCAAATATTCTGTTATGATCTGCATTCAGCAGCTGAAGTGTCAGCAGCTGTATTCTGCTAATTTTTCCGTAGCAACTGCCAATTATGTTCCCGATGAATATGTAACTTAATTTAGAATTTTTTAAACCATAACTTTCTGATCGTATTAAGCCTCTGTGACGGCCTTTATTTAATTTCGCTGGAATTAACTTATAACTTCTATCGTAGTTATCTTATACAGTGTGAGTAGGGACATGAAATCTTAAGCAAAGTGTATTCATATTTTTAAATTTAAAGTACGTTGTACCCATTTTTTGATTTTAGTAAATCAAAATTTTAGTACGATAAGTGAATTATTTTAGTCGTAAGCGCACCCTTTTAACTTAAAATTCTTGTAAATTATATGAGCCTCACTACAAGGCTTGTTTTAATTCCGCCTACCCAAGTTAATAAATGAAATTTGCAGTGTAAATAAATTTGAGCTGAAGGCTCATCTTCATTGGCGCACCGAGCGTCATCCTAAGGAGCGAGAGGATTTTGACAAGAAAACTGTAAGAATTCGAATTGTCATAGAGCTCTCTTTTACGATAAGTAAAGCAGAATAATATGCTACATGTGTGTGGACTCTGGGAAATTATCACACCATCGCGTGCTAGCCACCAACCCCTGAATCAGCAACGTTTTGATTAGAGGTTAGTCAGGTGTGTTTTGTTGAAGCGTTAATTATCTTTCTGTCGTTCACTTTTTTCTGTTGGCAGTGGCTCTTTAGCGACTCTTTGTTTGACTGTGTGAGGCTAACTGAGTCTGAAATTTTTCTTCTACGAGTCAAAATTTCTGTTCACCTTGAAGACACACTGCTGTGACATGGCTATAAATTTACTTTAATTCGACGTATCACACAGTACAGTAAATTCCCAGTACTAGAAATCACGTTTTCAACACTAACTGCTAACATTTAAGACTGTTGATACTGTTTTCAGCGCTTGTTCCCGTCCTTTTTGGTAGTACGTGAACTAGAGGCAGATGCAGCAATAGATGAGGTTGGTGATGAATAGTTAGAGTAAGGGTTTACTGCATCGCAAGTAGATGAAATTTAATGTTTCGTGGAAATTTGAATCTAGGATTCTCTTATCTCGAGCAAGAACCGCTTACTACATGACCACTGTAGTGGCATACATATCCATAAAAACCTATTCCTCAGTTCTATTAAATGCAGTTCTTGTATAGAACTGTAAAGCAACCTTACAGTATAAACAGTATCGTTGTTGTGAAAATATGCTCTACATATAAATTTGATTATATATATATATATATTTAAGCGATGACATGTCTAGAAAGTGAAATGGTATCCCATAGTACCGTATAAATGAGCTCATTTACGAATTTCAGGATGAAGATAATAGTTAGTCACCGATACATTCAATGAAGTGGCTTGCTTTATTCTCTTTAATGGTAGAATCCAGAGAATTCCAGCTTGAGAAAACTTTATGAAAATGAAAAGACGCTACCTTGGTAAAAAATATTCTACATTACTGATTGCATAAGAAATTTTCTCGACATTACATATATATATATAACGTAGTATATAACTTTTGCACAAGCGATGCTTACACTTTGATTTAATGGCCAGGTTTAAATAGGGCCTTTGTTACGGCCTTTCATTTCCTCTAAAACACAAACAAACAATCTTTATTTCCAATCGAGTACACAGTACATAGACATTAGTACATTGGTTTTTCAAATTCTTAAGGTTAACATTCTAAGAGTAAGGGTGATGGTGAGCTCCATGCCACGATCCCGGGAGGTTGATGGGCGGGGAGTTGAGTGCTTAGCGGGTTGAGTGCACGGCGGGGCGTACGAGAAATAACTCGTGTCCATGGCCGGGTTCGAACCCGCGGTCTTTCTACATGAAGCAGAGACCCGATACAGAACCCGGGCCGCAGACCACTCGACCACGGCTGCACACACGTACAACAGTATGGCAGCCCAGAGTTTATTCGCTTGTGTCCCAGAATCGTTCAAAATAATTCTTCAAGATTCACCCTCGAACATTGCATGTAAAAGAACCAGCCAAGTGAGGGAATCACTGGGAGAGCCAGCTTATCATACGGAGCCTCTCGTCCTAGTCCTAGTGTTACGATTGTCATAGTCTCCAGAGCGGATCGGACTTCTTAAGTCTTTGCAGCTAATGTTTACTTTGCTTTTGTTAGGTTGTTAGTACTAGTACTGTGATGACTGTAGTCTCCAATTTCTTCGTTTCGTATATCACTTGTCATTAGGTATTGAATGAAATTCGAAAAAACGCATAATTTCTTTAGGCGTAGGATGTGTAATATTTCAATGGCATTGAAAAAAGCCTAATTTACTTGGGTTTTTAGTTCAGTACAAGTTCTGGGATTCAGCCGTCGCTTATCAGCACCTTTTCGTATTTTTGCGTCACGCAATGGATTATTTAATAAGTTTGAGTTTATTTATGAGCCTCTTGTTGTGCTCAAACTCTTTAGTATTAGAAGGCAAGTGGGACAGTCAGAATAAATTTTTCTTGTTTCTCTCTAAATTTGGGTTTCAAAAAACCAATTCTCACGACGGAGCTTTGTCTGAAGGATTTATTTTTGGTAACATTACAACTTTAAACGAAGCTGTAAGTATTGAATGTGGCATTTTATTTTGGCTTTACAATTGGATGTAAATTTGAACATTATATTATTTGTTGAAGACAAAATTATATGCTCTCTTCTAATGTAGGATATAAAATACATATATATGTTTGAAAATTGGTGAATTACAAATATAATTTATATCTTGGGAAAGTAAAATTATTTATTTTATTTTGAGGCATAACCAGAATAAATATCTGAAACTACTCTTGAAATTCATCTTTCCCAAATACCTTGTAAAAAAATTGTAAGACAAAATATTTGTTAGGTTATCAAACACAAGACATTTTAATTTAAATAAATTCACGTATGAAGTTTAAAATTAAAGCTTGATAAGAAACTGGTGAGTGGAAACTTTATAAAATAATACAAATCAAAAAACTTGAAGACTTATTTTTAATTTTGAAAAAGCTTTGCACCTAAAGACACTGAAAGCTGGTCTATTTGTATAGGTTAATGATATCTTGGGAATTTGTCCATATCACATTTTTTATTATTATGTTTATTCATTTATTGGTTTATTGTGTTTCATTTAGTATTAGTCATTCATATTCTTTCATTGCTGATGTAGTATTGTTATTGTCAAGGGAATTGTAAGATAATACATCCATCAAAGTATAACCACTATTACTGAAAAATATACTTTTTACATTTTATGTATTCATTTTTTGTAAATGTGTACCATGAGGTAGAGAAATGTTTCATAATAAAGTAAACATAGCAATTGAAATCAGTTTACTCATTTTGATTGCAGTTTTTTACTCAAATATGTCCTGCTATATTTTTGTCTATATATATTTTGCATTCAATTAATGTTAATTTGTTACAGGATAACAGCAATAATCCTCAGCAGAGTGGAACTGGAAAACCAAAATTTAATGCCACGTTGGTTCTACTTCCTCGGCAGTTTTTCTTTAATTTTTACGGCAACTCCTCTACTGCAGCACTCAACTCTCCAAATAACTATGACAAAATTTGCCAGGCCATGTTCAAGGTGAGTTTTCTTATTCTGGTAATTTTTGTGTACTGAATTAATGGAGTACAATTTTATAAATTACACTTCTTAAATTGTGATGGCTTTAAACCTGCATGTTTGTAGTAGCATGTTTGTAGTAGCATGTTTGTAGCAGCATGTTTGTAGTAGCATGTTTGTAGTAGCATGTTTGTAGCAGCATGTTTGTAGCAGCATGTTTGTAGCAGCATGTTTGTAGCAGCATGTTTGTAGCAACATGTTTGTAGCAGCATGTTTGTAGCAGCATGTTTGTAGCAGCATGTTTGTAGCAGCATGTTTGTAGCAGCATGTTTGTAGCAGCATGTGTGTAGCAGCATGTTTGTTGAAATAAATATTTGCATGAGTTGATAGAAAGAAATCACAATTATCATCTCAATTTTGAGATGCATGTTGATTTACACAAAGGTGAATTATTGAGTCTATGATGCTAAATAATAATATTTATCTCAATGAGTTACTGATACCCTGATTATATGTTCACATGTTTGTGTTAGAGCAAAATTTTTCAGGGTTGCTATCAAAATTCATGGGTATACATTATAATTAATGTTAATGATTTTATTGTAACGTCTATTGCTGTTCGAACTAGGATGTGCTCAGGGAAGCATATGATGCTCATTGTCACGACGATGGTGATGAGGACTTCCTACGACACGTGCCGTGTCCTGTGGGGCAGCTGTGCGTGGATGAGGACAATCCCAAAAATGTCATCCCTAATTCGCAACTCACCTATGCTATCAAAGACGTCAACAATCCTAGGTGAGTCTGCTTTTTTAGCTCACTCACTGCTCACCTATGCTATCAAAAACGTTAACAATACTACGTGAGTTTGGCCAGCCGTTTGGAAGGGGGCTTTGGATGATTATGGAGTTAGCATACAATTTATGGAAAGCTCAATCAATTGATATACGTTTTCATTCATCAAGACTAACATGGCTCCAGTAAATAAATGAAATTTTATAGAAAATTGTTAATGATGTTATCGATAGTGTTGATTAATTGGGAACAAAATGATAGACCATTATTATTTTTGTGTCAAGAAAGAGAAGCTGAAAACCAGTCACTGATTCAAGTAACTGTTATAGCACTTGTCCTCAGTCTAACTAAGTTAAATACTACTGTTGTTGTAAACTGCTAGTCAAGTCTATATTGAATAGTTTGAAGTACATTAATGAGGATTTATGCTACTGATAATTCAGTTGTTTTGCTTGCATGTTGTAGATTTTGGTATCTGTCCCTGGTGGCATGCGGCTTGAACGAATCGTGTGGTTGGCAGTACAGCGGCCCTGTCAGCGTGTCGTACCACCTTACGCTTGTCAATGGCAAGCCTCCTGCCAAGGATCATGATTTCTTTGCGTACCATTTCTCCTGTGAACAACAGGTGAATTTCTTGCTTTGGGTAGCTCTGAAAAATCTTACCCATTTCTCCTTTTAATTTGATGTATATTGACTTTTGCTGATCAGTGTTCTGAAAAATGTGCCTCTTCAAAAACCAGGCTTAAATTTTGTTGCATTAATTTTCTACATCATTTACATTAAGAAAAATAATACGCTAATGAAAAATTTTAGGGCTGAAATGGTAATTTGTCAGTGGAAAATTAATGCCAATTCTTCAAGCTTTTCACTCAATGTATCCCACTTCTACGAGTATTTATGCATTTCTGTGTGTCACAAAGCCTTAATTTTCCGTCCACAAGGATATTGGACAGCTGATTGTCGTGTGCCTGCTGGTGTACGTCTTCTTTCTTCTGCCTCTGCAGTTCCACGCCACCTGCAAAATGGTAAGACAGACTTCGCAGTTAACCATATAAAAAGATTCAAATACTTTTCCTAATAACATTCTCCCACAATACTCAAGAAACCGAAATGATCAGTGCACATCATGTGAGCGACTGAGAATACTTTGCAAAATTAATGCTGTAAATGAACTTGGCGCCATTCCTTCTAAATGATGTCCACTAAACTAGTCTGTCATTGTTGAGAAGTTGTTGTTGGTGTACACCGGCCTCTTTAGTCCGAAATGCTCTCAGGATTGTGGTTACTTATATCAAATCACATGATATTTTGTTCGTAACGGGTGCTGTCATGTTCAGAAATGGAAGTTGTTTCGGATTTTTCACTCTCCCAATCACATCACTGTGGCTGTGAAACTGCTGTTTTGCTACTGATTTCAAATCTGTTGTTTTTTTTTGCTGTCACCTAAAAAAGTTAATTCAATTTCGCATTTGCTCGAAACTTGCAAAGTTTTGTTTCTTTTATCTAGTATTTTCTACTGTTTGAAGAGTGATATTTTGAATCAATCACCTGCAATTTGGTGGCTGTTACAATAAATTACAAGTTTAAAGTTCTTAGATAATTACTAAAAAATAGTCATTTAGTTTTCACAATATCGAACTACGTAAATCGTATGCATTAGCTGTAAATTAGGATCATTACAGTAATACCAATTCTGACGAAAGAGCTTATTTGCAAATTGGAAATTACTTGAACATTTTCATTATTAAGAAAATGCTGATGCGGTCGAGCCTAGAGTTGTGAACGCTTTTGCTGATACAAGTTTATTTTAGCCTAATAAAAAGTTATAAACAGCTCTCTGGTATCTTTTATTATGCAATCGTTAAGCTTTCCTTTGGAAGAACTACGCGTCTTTGAAATAAGTTGATGAGGTAATGAATTTGCCAACTTTTAATTGGTTTGCAGTACACAACTGTTATGTTATGTTGCTGTGCAGAGACTACGTGTGCTGGAGGTGTTCCTGTGTGCATTATGTCTCCAAACCCTAGGGCTTGTCTTCGCCACCACAGCTCAGGTAAGCTACTCCATATCATCTGTGTACTTCAAAATTTGTGCCGACTCCTGTTTTTTTCTTTACATTGTGATGAATGACTACGTTTTTTTAACTAGATCGTCTGTGAAGGTCCTCATCTTTAGCTTTTCTACAATTCTATTACATTTAAGTCTTTCTCTTCTGATGTCAGGCCCCTAATATGTCTTGTTTGATATTGTTCTAAGTCTACTGTGTTGCTAGTTATTAGCGTGCACAACTTTCAACTAGTGCGATGCATTGAATCGTCATAAAGGTGTGCGATAATAAATCATTGTATGCTTTACTTGGGACTTGGGTAAAACAACCTGGGACTTGGGTAAAACAACCTGGGACTTGGGTAAAACAACCTGGGACTTGGGTAAAACAACCGAATAATTATCGAAGTAATTATCCGACTCAAGAATGGGCCAGAAGGTTCGTTCCTATAGCCTCATTCTATTCTACTATTCCTCCACGTTTCCATTGCTGCAAATGTTGATGGATGGTTCTGCCATGTTCTTAACTTCATTGATTATTACAACTTTTTAATGCATATCATGGTCAAGGTTCGTATTTTCGTAGTAATTAAATCAACAGAAAGTAAAAAGCAACCGTTGAGTGTAACCATATTTAGGCTTCATGTTAGTGATGTAGAATTGAAAATAAGTGGACATGGACGCAGGTGCTGATTGTTGTTGGATCATATGGCTTTTTCCCACTTTTTTGATCACGTGTGTGGGGAATAGCCATGCAATGATGATATTTTTTATTTATTTTAACTCGTTAGCTTGTATAGTTTTACAAGTAGTTACTTCGTAACACAAAGTGCATTATTTTATAACATAAATTTTTGCCTCAATGTCCTGATGATTTTTGGACTAAGATTCATTATTTTCAAAAGGTATTGCTGTATGTGCAGTGAAATAAATGTGCCGTTTTTGCGGTGCTATTGTATGCTTACCACTACTTTGCTTATTTGATATGGAATGTACAACTTATGGAAGCACAAAGCTTCAGTACACAACCTCTATCGCAAAGTGGTATTAGGCGAATGATTAAGTAGCCCTGTAGTTGTCCAGAGGACTTGCGGGGTTCATTTTAATTTTGCTACGTTTATCAGGGCTGCACATGTGGATCAATTTTGTATATTTTATATTCCTCCATGAATTTTACGTCTCGTACCTTGAGTAGAAATCCTTGAGTTCGTGCAGAGCCCCATGGATTTACTTCGCATGTCCTGACTCACGATGTAACCTACGTCCTATGCTATTAACGCATTACTGACAGTTTGAGATCTTCACAATTAAAAGAAAACATAGCGCTAATCCATTATTTGATTTTCATTTATTAAAAAAAATTATAGCTTTTTATCCTTATGCTCCTAGCCGAGCTTTAATAAAAAGAATTTTTCATTCAAATTTCCTAACACTTCACTGTGTGAATTATTTGAAAACTTCGAAGGTGTCTCAAAACTTCTACTTCACCGGCTGATGTGTGTAGCAGTGGTGTAATACGCGTTTGATGCATGATCAATACGTCCCTGATGTAACACAAGCAGCTACCGCGCCTCAATAACTATTTAATATGATTGTATGCAGAAAAAATAGGTATGTGCTATGTCTGTCACACCATGCAGTGAAGGGTTAATGTGGCACTAGAAAATTGTGGTTACGTAGGAATTTCAGTGAAATTCAGTAATTTTTTTGCCCTAACCTACATTTATGACACGTTTTTTTAAAACTGCAAAGTTCTAATTTTTCACAGTAAATGGGTTGACTTTTATGTGGAGGAGTGTAATCTATTCATCATAACATGCGTGCATGCATACTACTACTTAGTCCTTTTCGAACCTCAGGTGGTCCATAGGGTAGCAATGAATCTCCGCCATTTAGCGTTCATGCATAGATGAACATTATTAAGCACGTGTTAAGAAGTGAGACACTTCATTTTCTTGGTTGCAGTTGATCATGGGCGCCAGTGGGCGGTGGGTGGAGGGTTTGGTTGTGTCGGGGCAAGTATGCACACTGCTGTGTGAGGCCGTGTTTCTGCTACTGCTCGTGCTGCTGGCACGCGGTTGGGCTGTCACCGCTACCACAGGGCACCACACCCTCGGCCTCTACTCCATCTGGGGCTCTTACGCTGCTGTTACCCTCATGCTCTATGCCTGGAACCTGGTAAGTGGCTTATGAATAAAGGGAATATGGTTAGTCGTAGGTAGCTTCAATGTTCGTATGAATGAAGTCGTGACAGAACTAAGCCACCAAAGCAAAGTATTGAAACTTTTGTGAACTGCTCTGTAAATGTGACTCAGATATTTGTGCTCATATTTCTTTCATTATTTGTCCATACAGCCAGATCCCCTGTAGCTGGCCAAAGCTTTCTTCATTTTATCTTGTCGTTTATGTTTCAGCTATATTCTTTTTATTGGCTAGTTGCTTTGACATTGGAAGCAGAATAAATTTAAGGTTCGTGCAGTTACTGTTTCTGCACTCTACACTTTCGGAAATGTGCATGCGGTGTGTTTCTCAAAACGCAAAAATATGCTGATATTGAAACATTGGTACCGTAAAATGAATAAATTCACATCTGTTTTCATCTAAGGCAGTGTATGTGTTGCTTGCAGGTGATGGTGCCACCCATGTCACTCGTATGTCACTGCCTTGCCTAGCATATGTGTTGCTTGCAGGTGATGGTGCCACCCATGTCAGACTCGTATCAGTACGGGGCTTGGCTGGGTATCTTCGCTCTGGTGCTGCGTGGTGCTCTCACTGGCTGGTATCTGTGGGAGCTGCGCAGTACGATGCTTACTCAGCAACAGCCGCACACTCTTCACTTCCTGCTCCAGGTATTCAAATGTTCCTCCCCAATGTTCAGGTATTCAAATGTTGCCCCAAGTGTTACTTTGTGTTTTCGTGCTTTCAACTGGGATTTGGATGTAGAGTCCAACGTTCAGGTAACTCAGTGTTTAATCATTGATCATTTTTGTAACCACGCAAGAATCACCTTTTTCAAAAATAAGTTCGACATTAAGCACAAATGTTTAGTTTAAGTAGAGTTTAAGTCGTGTCAAGGTTATGATATGATTTTTATGCTTATTAGGAAGAACAGTTGAGTTGGTATTTTTCATGGAGATAAGTGAAATTGCAGTTCTCTAACGATGACTATTCGAGTAACGCGACAGTTCTCAACATTTTATTACTTAGCCCTGTAATAAAACATCGTGAGTCACCATGCTTCGAATATGAGACTGTCGATTTCGTCGCAGCATTTCGAGTTCTGGACGTTACTTGCATTCAATCAATTTGCGATGCACTCGTGAAGTTTGGACGTTTTTTTTTGTGAAACCAAGTACCGATTCTACGTTTTTACACCTGCTATTCCATTCATCTAGTCTTGGTATGATTTACACCAGTAGCTGGTTCTGATATTACTTTATTTCTGTACGAAATCTTATTATTTCGTGTTACATTATATCTCCGTATTAAGGATACCTGCTCACTATTCAGAATTTTCTGAGCTCTAAATCTCCATGTTGCAGAGCTTACACGTTAAAAAGTTTACACATTGGTTAGTCTTTTTATTGAGGTTCAGTGCGCTGTTACTGATGGTATTCCTGTGCATGTGCAGCTGGGTGCTGCGTCGCTGGTGTGGCTGGTGTATCTGCCTGTCGTGGCCCTCGTAGCGCTCCAGGTGTCGCCTCTATGGCGACCCAAGCTTCTGCAAGGTAACGCTTCTCTTTTGAACTCAATTGAAGACAACAGATTTCTAACCATCGGGCCTAAACTCAAGTTATCATTCCAAATCTTGTCAGTTCAGCCCCTTAGCTTGTATTGCTATCGTAACCATCAACTTGAACCTCTATTGTAACCATTAACTTGCGCCCATATCGTAACCATCAATACGATCTGAGGAATGATCTCAATTCCCTTTGAAAGATTATTTACTGGAATATGACAACAGAAAAGAACCAAGTGATCCATTCTCGATTTGCCACCTGACAGGCATTTGTCTTCATCATAGTCCCTAATCGATATCTCAATCATGCTGACGACTCAGTCTGAAGGGCTGTTCGAATTCTTCGTGTGATTTTTTAATGGACGCATTTTCTTTCACGCACTTAGTATTTTTGCTCTGTTCAAACTTGCTTTCTGACTGAGAGCAAGCCTTCATTCCATTCTTCTTAGTGTATTTACTCAATGCAAGGTGACCTTGATATCCTATCTTCTCAGGCCAGCTAGTACGATTGTCTTTGGCTCATCCCATTGGGTAAAATAATGGGTATTGAATATTTTTATTTTATTGCAGGTTTTCGGTACACGGCAGACCTCCTGGCACACCTGTTCATGGCGTACACTCTGTACCCCCGGCGGTCTCACCCGTACGTGACACTCGCTACCTCAGAAGACCACTGCGATGAGCTGGACTTGCTAGACCAGGCGCCCCAGGTGTTGCACCGACGCAGGCGTCGTGGTGACAGCCGCTCCAGTCTCTCCGTTACATTTGACGGTGAGGACAGCGTTCTCAATGGTGACGTTAGACTCGAGTACACCAATCTTCTGGACGCAGATGAGACCGTGCAGTTCGATAGGCTCAATGGCCAGATGAATCAGGGTGCGACGCAACCAATCGAGAACAATTACGGATCATCTGACCATTTTGTCGCTGGTAGCTCTGAAGAACTATCAGGTACTCTCAATCAGACTGATGTCAGTCAATTCAGAAATAATTCTCGTCCGTTAAACCAACGTAATGACGGAATCGAAAAGGTTTTTCCTCTCCTTGCACCAGGACAGTTTCATGGAACACATTCTGGCTCAGTCGATGAACCCCTCACTGGACAGCTCATTAAATATTCAGATGCACCTTCTAAATTTCTGGGCCGAAGTGGTAGTCCAGCTTCGTTCGAGTTCCAAGTAAACAGAAATGATGGTCTGCCATTGACAAAGGATGAGCAACATTTTGGCTCATACCGCAATAGTGGGTCAGCTAAAGTACATACATCGAACATTCTTGCAGAGTTGGACGATGCTAGTGGATGGTCTCCCGAGTTAGGCAGTCACGTTAATAGTGCGTCCAATGATCAAAAATTTACCCCTGGATCTTATAGTAATGAAATATATGCTCATGGAGACGAAACTGGTCACAAAGTCGCTTTTCGTAATAAGGATGGTGGTGATGAGTTGTTGTGTAGTGATAATGAATACCAGATGTATACTTCTGGTGACGATAGTAGAAAATTTGCTCATGAGTTGAATACTAGGCTCAAGTTCATCTCTAGTACAGTGCCTGATCGGCAGGAAACTTCGCATTTTGCTCCAGTGGGAGAATTCTCTCCACAATTGCTCTCAGATGAGTCAGATTCCGAACTACTCGTTGTTGTGCAGGATAAGAAAAAGTCTCGACCACCCTATAAACATTGACTTCTTTAGGTCATCTATGAGCAGTACCTCACGTGCCTGGCGTGCAATGAAACTATTTTTTTTTTCGTTCTTAAGATTAACATTCAGAAAGGATGCGTAGAATTTCTTTGAACTTTATAACTGGTAGAGATTATTTTGAGATACTTTTGGGTCTGCACCTTGTTTATGACTTTCTTGCCTTCATTTGGCTCGAAAGACACTTTCAAGCTAACTACATCTTTCGTCATCACTGTTATATATGCAGATATATATATATATATATATATATATATATATATATATATATATATATATATATATATACATACATAGTGACCTCAGAAATTTTGGCACTTCTTTAAAGGTGCTCAGTGTCTGGCTCCCAATTGTCTACATAAACTCGTGATGAAGGTATCAGTCAGTGAAAAAAAAACTTTTTACTTACTTTATAACTCCTCTGTTCTTACGTCATTAGAGATAGGAGGTTTCAACATTCTGTTTAGCTATTAGTAAATAATTACTAAATTAAGACCGTTCAGCTTGCCTAGCTGAAATATCTAAGAATAACCAGCAGCTAATCTTTGACTAATTAAGTCCAAAACGACAAATTGAATGAAGACTGTGGAAAGCAATATCAAATCAGTTAGGTTTCCATCTATGCTTGCCAATAAATTGGAGATTAAGCAAACGTATTTCTCTGTAGGACTTTTACAAAAATTCGCTATAGCGTTTGAGTGCTGAAACAGATGTACCAAAAAAAAAACAATGAATGTTTTTGGTATCATGTGAAAACATATGAAACTATTTAGAGTTACCATGGGATGCTGATTTTTAGACCCCGAAAAGACAACTGACTGCTTATTAGTATTCGAGACGAGCGATTGGTAGTATTGGAGAGTGAGTGCTGGTATATTCTATGATTATGTCGATCTCACTTGAGTGTACGAGTAAATCTCGAGTGTACGAGTAAATCTCGTGTGTACGAGTAAATCTTGAGTGTACAAGTAAATCTTGAGTGCGTAACAGGAAACATGAGATGTTCATGCATAGAACATTGACTGCAGTTCGTTCTAGACTCTTGAACTGTTTCAACTACAAGGGCTATTCAATAGCCAGCCTCGATGTGTTTTCCATCAAGAAGACCTTCTAGTTCGACTAAAGGTTAATGTACAGGTGGTTTCAGTTTTTGTATTCGACTTTGTCGTTGTCTCCCAACGCAGGGAGAGAATGCTAACAAATATGATAACTACGGATATAATCTGTAATAGGCTTTTATTCTCAATGGAGTGATGTGACAACATTGGTGTTCTGTGTGTTAGCTCACATTGAGCTTGTTTTTCGGCTTTTACTCATGTTTCTCTTTATTTGGGATACAAGGTATTGTGTATTTAACAGACCTTTTGAGTTTATAAGGATTGTAAAAATGGGCATTGAGAAGCTTTTTCTTAGCCATCCACAAATGATTTTCCTTCATTTGTTATAGAGCCTCTTTGAAATATATTTATACTGAATTTATATTTTGCACTTTTAGGCTCATTACTTATTTTCCTACAAAAATGTCTTATACTGATCACGTTAGCATTTCGCTTTCTTACAGCTGTATTGTTTACAGTTTCAGTTTGTTCTTAGAACACAAAGTACAAGATGTTCGTAAAGTATCTTATAAAAGTCTCATAAAGTCTCAACAGCACCTCTTTCTCAAACAGGATCCTTAAAACACACAAATGCAAAATGCGATTAAGAACTTTAATGAACACTAAATACAATAGAACAAATCTGAATAAAATATCTTGTCAATTGCATTTGTAATGAATTTTTGAAATGGTAAAGAGACTTCAAGGACACCCTGGATAATTGAAGAAAGACTCCTTCGCCCCCTTCCCCTCTTAGAGAAAAATGCGCTCCGTGGGATTTTCAGTAATTGCTATGGGACTTTACAGTCGTCGGAAATACGAAGTAGTCTCGATTTTTTGGGGTTATGATTACTGTTTGTGCCTCAGATGGCATCCCTAAAAGACATAGCGTTCTTCAGATATACACTGGTCTATTTAAATTAGATTTAATGGCACTGATATGACAATCTATTTAATTTAGTTTCGAGTTGAGGAATCTGTTTTCCTTTTCCTCTTTTGCTTTGTCTATAAGTGTATGTGTTTCGATTGACTTTCAGTGAACTCTTCCTAGAATGCAGTCTCTTTTTTCCTACATTTTCCTTCTTTTCTATATTTTTATTTCGAAGTCTTCGGTCGTTATGGTTCAATTGTTCTAAGCTAAATACATCCTAGTCCTTAATCAGTTATTATAATGTATGAATAAGTGCACTTCAATGTTGTAAAATATATATTCATGCCAAGATTTTCTATGTGACTATTACTAGTTTCATATTCCAGTGTACTTTTATCACTAGATTAGCCATGAGTTTCAACAGGTGTGGCTTAAGTTGAAAATCAGTCATAAGTCGTTGTGATAAAGAAAAAAATTTGCTCTGCAATGTGAATTGAACTGTGGCTTCATACATCTTTATTAAAAAAGGTATTTTCAAGTAAAAATTTTCTCTTCACTCTGTTCCATCTCCTATTTTTTCATCGTGTTGCGTTTCCAGGAACAACTCCATTACGTCTTCAAAACTCCATTGAGTTTCCTTTCCGATTTCTTAGTCGCGTTAGTAGTCAAACATCGTTGTCATGTTTGTTATTGATCATTCATGCACTATTATTTCATTTTCTTTGTTATTTTTCCGTTTCTATTAAATTTACGGAAATGGCATCATCGCCCGCTGTATTTTTCACGTTTATCAAGTCCGCTGAGAATCAAGCCACCAATATCCGTGCCAAAGCCTGTTGTGGGCCACTGCTTATTTTGGCCGTCCCAGATGCTTATTTTTCGGAAAAGAATTAATGTATTTTATATCAAACTTGTTTTTATATCTAAATATATAGTTGTATAATATATCAATGACTTTCTCACATCTCGTACAAGAAAATATTTGCACTCAAGTACTCAGTATCATATATCTTGATGCAATTACCGGCAGACCTATTTGATGTACCGCTACTTATGCCGACTAGTAATTTGTATCTACTTTAATGTGTATACGAGAATTATATCATAAACAAAAACTGTATAAATTAATTACTCTAGGAGATTGATAATTTGAATATAGTGCGTTGGCCTTCTTAAATTTGCCTGTGCGAATTTGCTGAGTTGCTGTGTTAAGCCCTGGGATGTTTAACTTGTCCAAATTTTGGTCTTATGTAAATAACTTTTGTTTATGTTAACACATTTTTCACCCTTCTTGAATTTGTAATTTGAATGCTTCTACTTGTTGTGGTCCTTGGTGTTCATTATTAGCTGGTCTGCACGCGAGTTTGTCTCTCAGAGCAAGGCTGTCTTAACTCTCTGACCTCGCGCTCTGTGTTAACTCCTCATTCGTGTCATGTGCTCATGTATATCAGCTCCATGGAGTGGTTTTCGGAAGCTTATTTTCACGGAAGATTGCTTTGAATTTGACGCTGTTATTGACATTTTATGCTGCTGCTTTCATCGTAATGAGTTTCATATGACAAGAAATTCAAATTAATATTAATATTCACTAGCAGTAAGCTTGAAGGGTTATCAGTATGATTCTGGTTGTGAATTGTTCATAATTTTTCGCTTTCCGTGGAGTATTTGAGTGAGCTTTCATTACGTTATCTAAAAGAACGCAAGTACGTACGTGGTCGTTCATCTACAGCGGAAACTATCATAATGCGTTTATCGTATTCAAAGTATGCTGTTTCAATATTGTTCTGATGGAATATTTTGCTTTTATATACAGGGTGGGGCATAAAAACTGTTACAAAACAAAATTTTCTTGGAAAAGACATTTATTTCAAGGTCTGGCTTCGACAAATAATAAGTAGTTTACTAATTGACGACTACAAAAAATAAATGATGCAAAATAGTTCCCTTTTACCCTCGCTACTTTGCGAAGTCTTTGGAAAGTCTTCAATGGCCGCACGAACTACACTTTTATGGGAATTTATTCAATTTTGACTTTAGAACTTAAATACACGGGCAAAGAGTGGAGCAGGCTTTTGTTGTTCTTTTTATCAACATTCTGTTGATTTTGAGATTCCCTTTTCATGCTTCTTCATGATGAACTTTCATGTTAATTTAACACATCATGGTCAATAGTTAATGGCTAATTGTTTTGCAAAAAATAGTTATATCCTTGATCATTAATTCCATCATATTACATTGGGTAATGTTTGCGAAATAATACTTATTAAAATATATTTGAAAGCATGTAACAGGAATGATGCCCCACCCTGTATTCAGTTTGAAAGCACTCGTTTTCGATGACTTCTATTTTATTATGTAGTATTACGAATAGGATTCTTCTTGTTCTCAAAGTGAATCTAACTCAGTGTTTCTTACCTCTAATGTACGACGTGTATTTACATTAATGGCGGCACCTTATGTTATTATAGATGGCAGGACAGTACGGTCTGTCTCACTGTATATGTTAGGTAAGTCCCGGTCTACTTCTCAGAAGGAGACGGAAAGAGACTTTTTAAAGTGTCATTTTGGTCTAAAAGCTCATGGAAGACGGATAAAATTCCCATGTTTCTATCAAAGTGTGGCTTATTTTGTCTGTCTTTGCCTACGTCATATGGGACGTTCTCCACGATCATCCGAAATGAGAATCCGTTGTGGTTTTTTGCCTATATCGTTTTTTGAGAGTAGCTAACGAACTATTGCGGCTGAACCTCAAGCGCTTCTGTTGCTATTATCTTTCATTTTCCTCAGCTCAACAGGTTTAGCATTTTAGTTCCGCAATCTCACTACGCGTTATATCAATGGTCGTATTATCAATGGTACTTACTACAACACTAACATAAACTGAAGTCTCTTGGTTCATTGAGATTGCACATGGAAATGCGCTGTGATTTATCAGACATGCTGCGAGGAAAGCTGATGCTCCTCTGTGTTCCCTCGATCAAGTCTCAGGACGCGTGAACAAATGAAGTCTTACAATAAGAATAGCATTATAAATTAGCTTCTGACCTGAAATGTAGGCATTAGCTAGCTTACTTTTATTTTATCTTGATTGTTAGACGGTATTAAGTTATATTACTTTACCCTTATGTTTTTGTTGTTCAGATATAATATTTATACCGTATTTCATGAATATATTTTGTTTCCATATTGGTATTTTATTACCGCTATTGTGTGCATTCTGTTTCCTTTCTTTGAACTTCTTGCTGCCTACGAACAGCTATTTGTGATCAAGTTACCAGTGCATGTATGATGCTCCTACATCTTAAGTCTTACAAGCGACTACATGTGAGTTACTTATGTATTCACTTTTTTGGGACGAGGTTTTTCATACTGATATTGTGAAATGCATCTCTAATGCAGTAAAGACCGCATTTAGTTGTTAGTGATCAAAATAAAATATATTTCCGATCTAACTGCATTTAGTTTTCCTATTGAAAATATAATTATGATGGATTTGGTTGTAGCAACAGTTTTTAATTTCTCAAGTTGATTAAGACTGTAACTATTATTGTTTTGATCTGTAGCGCTATTTTACTTGTTGGAATTGATATGCAAATGATACTAAGTAGGAATTGCATAGTGAATGAAAATTAAAATTAATTGTGAGGTTTTTACTGAAAACATACTGGTTATCTACTATTTGCTAAACTAAGGAAAGTACTTCGAATGTTTTATCAAACCAGTTGAATGACTTTAAACCTCATTCAGTTAGTAGCAGGAACGAAATTCAAAACTGAGGTAACTACGCTGTAGGTCATGGGTATTTAATCTTGTTTTCCATTATTTTCTCGAAAAATTACAGTAAGCAGCAGATTAAAATAAGTGCCTTACGTTATCTTTCAACGAAATATATATACACTAGAGACTATAGCAGACATGGGGGGAACTAGGCGTAGATTTGATAAAGGTGGACAAGACAGAAATTTGTGTAGATAAGGAAAACGTACGCGTAGTGATGCAAGTTCTTACTTCTCATCTCACTTGTCCGTTCAAACGTAGCTCAGAACATGAGTTTTCATGTTACTCTATACTCTGAAAATTTTCGACAAGGCAGTTAATAAATTCTTGATCATTTTGGGCTCCATATATGACGATCATGTGATGTTAATTTAATACATTTTTTTCGTACTAATTCAAGTTTGAAATTACAGAAAGTTTGCAATGTTGGAAGTTACTATTACTCATGTTCGATTTTAATTGTCGCCATTTATACTGTGATACGGGTACTATGGCTCTTCATACTCATTTCAAGCTACTAACCTTAGTTTTTAATCCCTGTTACAGCATGCATCCTAAAAATGTCCATTGATGACCAGTTATGTTTAAATATGTAGATAGAACTCTGTTTCTAATACTATATCGGAATATGATACAATAATGATTAAAGTATTTGCGTCGTAACTGCAATAACGTTTTTAGGTGTGGAGCTTCTTTGACTCGAAGAACCGCCCGTATTTATTCATTACAGATTAGAACACGTACACAAACTTGGTATTCATGAAAGATAAGGCTTTTGCTACTCTATATGTAGAAATTCGCTCAGCAGAGATATGAGATAAGCAGGTTTCAGATAACATCCTCGTGTCCGAGAAACAGTGTGTCTCCTGTGTCGATCGAGTGACTGTGTGCGACCGAGCTGACTAGTCACAACTAAAACGAACTTGTAATTCGAAAGTGATCATACCCTCTAATAAGTTTTCGGTAACAACTGCGCGTGTGTTTTTTATTTAAAGATATTTTGTACCCAATCAATTTTCAACCACAGGAAGGAAAGAAAGAAAACATCGCGCGGTGTTAGAGTTTCATTTTTTTGTGAACCTTATTATTTTTACTTACTGAAGCATAAGAAAGAAAGGAAGAAAAAAGGAGCTTCTCTCAATTAAAATTGTGTTTTGGAAACTAAATTAAAGCTACAGTCAGTTTTCACATTGATTTGAGTTTTTCCGTTGAATTGTTTTTATATTGTTTTCAAATGATTGATAAATTGATGTTTTTGTTTTTGATATTTGGGTTCGCTTCCGAAAGCACTGCCAAAACTTTCTATACGACTAGATCATAGAATTTGCATACGAGGAAACATTAATTTACCGTAGACCATTTCATTCCGTTACTAATATTTCAGTGATGATTGTCACTCTTATTCAGTTCTACATGTGTGACTACGAAGATTACCAAGCCTATGACAGCAAATTGAGTACTTTTTAATTTCCTTCTGTGCCACGTAATCTTTTAAGGAACTTGTGATGCTGCGTGCTGAACATTATGATCTATAATAAAATATATTTAACTGTATAGCGATCAATGAATATTTTCATGAAAATATAGAGATGATATTGAGAACCTGCACAAGTCGGATTTTCTGTTCCTTGTAAGGCAGAACCGGACTATTGGGGTCGGTGATCTACTAAGTTTATTGAAGCCACCATACCATTATTGAGATGAAGAACATTTGCTGATGACTGGTGAGTTTTACATAGTTCTATGACTCATAGTTTAGGGGAGATGCTAAACGTCTATTCCAGTGCCATTCAAAGTCAGTCTTTTCAAGAGACCGAGCGTTGGGATTAGATGCAAATTGATGGTTATTTATTGCTAATAAGTGCATTAAAATTATCTTAAATGATTTATTGTCGACGAAAATTTCATTGAAATTATTGTAGACACTGGTTCCCAGTGAACATAAAGCATGATTCGTAAAATCAAACTGATTGATAATGTCATGACAATGCCATTTGTGAGTCCATCCTTGTAACTGTGGCTACATCATTCGAATATTAATACTCTAAGCCTTCACTCTTCCTCTCCATCTCTCCTGAATGACAGCTCTCTTGAGCTTCCCAGGAGCAATGCTTGGAATATTCATAGCAAGCACACACTTCATAGTAAGGAATACCCTAGGATTTTCCCGGTTTGATACGAGTAGGAAATCTTAGGAAAGTTTATTCAAAGAAATAAACTTTTAGGTCCATCCTCTCCCTACGTCTGCCTCTACAGCTGAGTCCACAATGAACAGAGGATAGCATTGGTACAGACGTCAATATTTTGAATTTATATTAAAGGGGATAACACACTTGGATGAATTACATAAATTATGTTCGTGCTTCACTACCCTTCTCTTTTCTTACCGTGGATGAAGCGCTTTATGATATAGCAGTATCTTTACGTCAGTCATTTTTTGACAACTCAGCATTTCTATAATCACACTTGTGTTTCCTGTGTATTTTTTTGTTCTAAGAACATAAACATTTTTTTTGCTTAGTCCAACAATCCAGAGACATCAGATGGTTTTCCATCTGTCAGCCCCACCACGAGTGTCCATACGCTCTCTTCTCAAGACGCTCATGAGGAGAATATTCTTCATGGGCTGCCGCCGCTCTCTGGTCAAGCTGCTGCACCGTCTTCTTCTGTTCAGCCTCGTGGGCTTCATTCTATTCGAGCTGTGGCTTCTCTCTACTACTTGGACTTCCACTCACATTCAGTGAGAATTTTTTTATTACTGAGCATTGTCTGTTTCCTGATTTTAGCGTTTTTATTGTTATTATTATAATTATGGTTATTATTACTTTATCCTTGTTTTTATAATTATTGTTGACATTAATGTTATTAATATTACTGTTTACATTATTAATCATCATTGCTGTTATTCATATCATCATCTGAGTTTTAGAACGCTTTCAGAAGACGTAATTTCAAGGCTTTTTAATTGCTTCTGAGGATTTTTGATGAGGTACCACATAATCGAAAAAACTCGCATTTATTACCGACGATGTGCGTCGAAAGTTTGTTCATTTTTTTAACGTTACATGAGTGGTCAATGAAAAAACAAACAATCAAATGTAGACAAATACTATTTGGTCAACTATTTTATTCCTCATGTAACTTAATTAAGAAGTGAACGCCGAAAAAAATGATGAACGCCGAATAATTTTAATTTGGTACTGAAGTTAATGCCTGTATACAAAGATGACTTCATGTACTTTTAGGCAGTTATTTTCACGCCCCAATCCATGTTTGTAAAAGGAAACTTAGATAACATTAGCCTGTGTAATCATCTCTGTTAGATTGAAACTGGAAACCCACTTTAGATGACGTGTATAGTGAGGTACTGAATAAGAACTTTTATTAACCCCTTTTCGAACAGTGTATTTTAACTTCTGAAAGCTGAACGATTCTGATCATTACCATTAAAAAGTTTCGGCATTTCATCATTGAGAATTAGGTTCTGCAGAGTGTGAATTCAATTTTTTAGTGGTTATTACCGTTCACATTTAGAATTAAACAAACAAAAAGTGTTAATTTTCTTCCTTTGGGTTCATTTGTATGAGCAGAGTCTAAACTTTTGCCCCTTGCGAAGTCTTGGCAAGCCTAAGAGTTAAATGGGTAGCATACTCATCCTATTAGGCAAGTTCGTACTTTCAACGACATTAATTGATCTCTCTCTTATAGTTTTCCTCTCGTCTGTCTTATGCGTACTATACTTGAAAAACTGATAAAATAAAATCCTTAAATAAGATTTATTCGTTTGCTTGCACAATTGCCTTCTCGGTTATAATCGGGAAAAATCGCTTCTCCAAGCGTCATGTTCTTCCACAGCAAGAAATTCAGAGGGTTGTTGTTATGTTGATTTGTAGAGCGCCATCATGACCTGCCAATAAAGCTGATCTTATAAATTTCTCGTTTCAGTCTGACGTCGTAACTTACACAAAGCCTTAGCTCATTTTGAGTCGCAGTTTATAAAACAGTGATCTCATTTATGAGCAATCCCAAGTCTATGCGCGAGCGATGCTTTATGAGCCTCCCAGTTCAGCGACGGCTGTTTCCACTAGATCGTTGTTACTGCTTTTGATCATCGGAAGTTTTGTGTAGCAGCAACTCAAGACCTAATAGGAAGCATAATTTATTAATTTAAAGTATACGGATGTTTTATATCGATTTACACTAAATTATGTTATGTAGATATAAACTACAAATTGAAATATACTCTATCAGATATTACATTTCGCCCAGCAATTACACAAGAATACTAGCAATAGTAATTTCAAAATTCATACTGAATATTGAAGGAGGAAAACTAGAATAATTGTCTTTTATGAAGTTTGCACATAACACTCGTGAATTGTCAGCACCGGAGGAATTCATTGATGACTAGTCTGAGTATTTGACTAAATTCTTTATTTTCTCCTTTTTGCGCCACAAAATCTGGAGTAAATGAAACTGGAGATGTTTTTAGCTGGCCGAAGCTTGTGATAATTGAAACTTTTGACGTTGTTTAGTTGCATGCACATAGAATGATTACATACATATGAAAGGCTTTTTCTTAGTTTTCATAAGAGATGAAAATAGATATTTTTGAGGGCGATTAATAATTTTTTCGATTTTATTTTGGAACCCACTCGCCATTCCTCACACCATCCGTTTGTTGCAACACTAAAGAAAAATGTAAACTGAGTACAACGATTACACGTAAGAATACAAGCTACTATGAATGGTTACTTGTGTCTCACTTATGTGTAAGTTTCACTGCATTATTACCTCGTACAGGTGCACATGTGGCTACAACGTCAGCACAGCAGAGAGAGAGGCGCATTACCTCTTGCAAATCATGCAGGAAGCTGATCCTACCAACCACAAGTGGGTCCAAAAATGTATCATAACTGCTTACAAAAAACCATTTTTCTTAAATGTGGGCTATGTCCAAATTTAAGTATCGCAAGTCTTTGCAAAACTTATGTTTAGTAGAATTCATCGCTACACAAGAGCGAAGATTGCATTTCGGTTTTGAGGGAGCGAGGTTGAAATTTGGTATTTTCGGGTCATGATAAGAATCACTACGACATTAGAGTGCATTTATTCTCATTCACTCAGCTTTCGTCTATATTTCTGTCAATTGCAGGATCACAGAGATAATTATTTTGAAACTATGGAAGTTAATGAGATGTATTGTACTTGCGTTTTTGGTATACAACAGCGTTGTCCTCACTCACTCATGAATCGTGATTACAGCAGCAGAAAAACTTAAAATAATAAAAGGAACAATCCGCAGTGTTCATTAATAAAAGTATTGCATGAAAAAGTGTGTTACAATAGTTCACCATCATTCACACTTTTCTGTACGAAAAAGCGGTTATATTATTTATCAATTACTCAGGTTAACGATGCTGTTGAAATACATCGAACAGCTTGTTCTCCTCCCACCATTCTTTCACCTATTGATTACGTTTAGAATTTCATAAAAATAAAAAATTCTCAACGTCCACGACCACATATTTAAAAAATATCACTCCTACACAATAAGTAACTCTTTATTTTACTAAATATCTGGCGTTTGGTTTAGACCTTGATTTTCTCCACCTCACCGTCTCCCTTCCAACCATCTGAATGATGCAATTCACCACATTTTGAGAACCATGACTACACTCATGTCCAGTTGCTAATTTTATACGCACTCTATTTACACGCCTAAAAGAAGTCACCCACCATTCAGATTTCGCACGTGAAGTCAAGCAAGTAAATAACCAGAACTATGGCTTTATTCATTCATTTAATTTCTTTCGTAGGACGACACAGCAAAGTCTGCAAGAGGAACACCCGTCGCTGGCTGTGGAGTTCCTGCTGGAGGAGGAGCTGCGAGGGTGGCGGTGCGGCCTTGTGCCAGGCCTCTTCACCATCAGGCACAACAACGTCCTTTGGCAACAGGCCCGAGTTCGCTCCTACTCCTTCCTCTTGTATTCAGCGCACTGGGATGACAGAGGTGGGTGAAGCCGTCTGCTCAAGTTATGCTCTGTTTTCCTTGTACTCTTCTTCCGCTGTGGCATTTGATGTCAGAGCTGCTAACTCATTTTAAAGTCCATACATTTCTTTTGTGTGTTGTCCTAGTTTGGGAAAAAGGGGGAAAGGATTTCTAAAGGTACTTAAAAAGAATCTTGAACACACCCATAAATAAGAAAACATTTAAAGCTATTGAAGCTCTTATAATTTTTAGCTTTGGGTTCCAGGGTGAACCTGATTACTCGCGTTTGCCTCACCCCGTGCGATCTTACAGCAAATGGAACTTTCCAGATTGATGACAATATGTCATCTCAACATTGCTGACTGCGCACGGAAGCAATTCGTTTACTTTGTGGACATCTTAACTGTCCCTTCGTAGACCATTCCTTAATTGCTCACCGTCATATTGGCATTGAAGCTAAGGAAAAAGTGGTCTTCTAATTTTCTTAGGGTATTATAGAGTTTATAAAATTCTTAGAATATTTACTTTATTCAAAAATTACTCAGTATATGTAGAGAAAAGGCAGTAAAAACATCCAGATATATTAAGGAGTGCTCTGCTATATTTAAAGCGTAGAGACAATATACAAGGAAATTTTCCAGTGAGAAGCAAAGTAATTGCCATCAGTATCATTAAATAAGATACTACTCAAAAATTCCACAAAAATAAAAACAAATTGAAACAATTCTACCACACAATTTTATCTTCGAAACACTTTTGTCTAAATAGCTTCATAGATACTATTGTTATTATCTCGTTTGATTATCATTAACACTGACTACTCAAGACTTGCTATTTCAGACGGAGACGCAATGATCAGAATATTGAGCGTTGCAGACGGCGAGTCTCCGACCACGCCGTGGTGCCTTCTGCATGCCAAGGGCGCTGCAGCACCCGTCGCAGTGCGGGCATCCAGACTAGGTGAGCAAATGAGTGCGGGCATCCAGACTAGGTGAGCAAATGAGTGCGGGCATCCAGACTAGGTGAGCAAATAAGTGCAGGCATCCAGACTAGGTGAGCAAATGAGTGCGGGCATCCAGACTTGGTGAGCAAATGAGTGCGGGCATCCAGACTAGGTGAGCAAATGGAGGTGAATGAAGAGCGTTAGCCTATGGTGCCCTTGCATACAATGAGTAAATCGAAAGTAATATGGATAATAAAATTTTCGTTTCGAATTGTGAATATTAATTTGAGTTGAGAGCTAATACATGCAAATCGAGATCTCAAATTTGTTTTCCTTCAGGGATAATTAAGTGATGCAGACTTTAAAGTACTACTATTAGAGGTAGAACTGTGTTAATGGGAATGTCAAACTTGCCCTGTCATCTTATATATCATACTTTAATTTAAAATTTTATGCCCTATTTGCCTCTCATTTAGCAACGATTAAAATAATATGTACTTCCAATACTTGGTACTGATAAAAATTGTACAAAATATTTCCCTTCATTTTTGTCACGCTGATGTTTTTATTGAATTGATTTTTAATCTAGAGCATATTTTTTTGGCTTAATGTTTGAACAATTAATGTAACTTGACTCTCAGGGAATGGATACAGACGAACATGTTAAGTAAAATGTACCTCTTCAAATTTTTTCTAATAAATTATTTATTTGCTTGCAGTGTTTTGTATTTTTCAAGTACTGTTTTAAATTTTGTACTGTACACTGCACCCATACCTAAACAATACGTTGGTTGTTATTAAAGACAGAATTTCAACAAACATGCATTCCTTATTGCGAGTTACAATCGGTGCCGTACAATGCAGTGATACACTCCCACTAAAATGTGTTCATTTGCCAACCTTTACGCAGTATAAAACCTATCCCATTTTCGTGTCTTTCAGATTTTTTGCACTGGCAGTTTCCAATACCGGATTTCTGGCAGCCATTTTTGATATCCTGCTCAGCAGGAGCTGGACGCCCCGCAGCTGTGTCAGTTGTAGGGGCTCCGTGCCAGCTGCCGACCAACGCACTCATCATTAGCGACTCTCTAAATGATCTTAAGAGTCTCGGACCACAACTTATGCGAGGACTTGACCAAAACTCAGAGTCTCTAAATTGGGATAGTCCAGTCAACTTGAGAGAAGAAGGCGGTTCTCAACTTACGGAACTGCAGAACCAAAATTTTAAGTCAAGGCAAGAAAAAGAACACTCGTTACAAACTTTAAACGTCAACTTGAAGCAAGAGAACGGTGCGCCGATAGAGGCGAAATTAAAGACCGGAAACTCACCAGTGCATTCCTGGAATGAAGAAGCCATTCAAAAGAGGAGTAAACACATCCTAAAGTCAAAACACGGTCCAAATGTGCAGCCTGACGATGAAGTGCATTTCAAAGAAATACCGAATGAAGGAAAAGTCATTCAGAACCTTCCGAACTCGATAGTAAATTCTAATACTGATGATAAAAATAACTACGTGCTCCAGCCACAATCTAAATCAGAAATTCCAGATTTCAAAGCAGGAGATAATAATTATAGCTTCAAGAGAGGCAAGACAAATGTCATGGGCACGAGAGACCAGAAAAAGAATTTAGCTCTCTGTCATAAATTTCTTTTTAATGAAAAAAAAGATGAATCTTTGAGGTGAGTCAATTTAGATTGAGATATATGAATTGAATGTCCTATGTATGGCCTGAATAACTCGTTCCACACAGATAGAATAAAATAGAATATGGCAACAGGAACGAGCCGTTTGGTCCATTTTTGGGTTGCTATCGAAGTCCTATGCCGTCTAGTAGATCTTTTCTGGCAGAACTTCATAGTCAGTCACAAACTAGTTTCGTATACCTAATATTTTACTTGGAATTGTCTAATCAGTTTTATATGCTTACCTGAGTTCTATATTCCGAGGTTGATAGAATGGCTGGAGGCAGCACGTGCGTGGGGTGTGGACGACGTAACAATGTACTTGCATAGCGTGCACAGTAACGTGAAGCGAGTGCTGCAGAGGTATCAGCAGCAGGGATTTGTGACAGTTGTTCCATGGACAAATCCAGGACACTATCCCAACTCTCCGGCACTCCAGAGGGCGCTCTATGACACGCAGAGGCAAGAAAAGTTGCAGTTCTTTAATGTCTGTTTCTCAATAAAGTACAGCTCGTAACGAGTTTTCTGGCTCAATTCTGGCTCCTAACCCAACACGCTGAAACTATGGGAAATAAAAATGACAATATCCAAACATGAAACCCAAGTATTAGGGATGTTATCACTTTACGTACAAGATTTGAAAATTATCTTGTTACCGGCCAATCATTGAATATAGTGAAGGAGAATACTGTGTATAATATAATAAAGGTGAATTTATTAAAAAGAGAAAATATAGAACCAGTTTAGCCATTAACAGGCGACTTACTGTACACAAAAGTATAAATTATATAGAAGGAATAACATACGTAGCTTTTGTACATCTCTATATATACTAATTCGATGTTCTTTGTTTATAATTCTTTTTGTAAATTATTCCATTAGACAGAGCGATATCACTGCGATTCCGATGAATTAGTCTGCATTATACTTTCCCCAGAAACAAGTTTGCACTATGGAATTATACCTTAGCCTCTTTCACTTTTACTAGTCCGCTATTCGTATATATTGCAAATCAACTTCTCTGTAAGGATTTTGACTGTTTACTTTAAGGAATCGTCATTTCTAAAGTATTTACCGTACACTTACAAAGGAAAAACTGTTGATTTCAATTGCTATATAATTGCTGAACGTTATTGGTAAGTGTACTCATGATGTAAAATGATCTTTGAATTCGCTACGACCTACTACTTGAACTTAAAATCCTTGAGGTTTAAAATAATATTAGCGAACGTTTATGTTTTCTCAGGACGGCTCGTTTATTTCATTCATGGTCCTAAATTATTCACTTCTTTGTAGAAAAATTGTGGTGACATTTAGTGTAACAAAATAGTCTTGATTATGTTTTAAAAACTGATGGTTCTGAATTGTTTGAATCATCATACAGAATTCGTGATTACTCTATATAAGATGGCACATATAACAGTGACGACATACATAAAAATTGTCTGGTGAGTATGGTTCTACAGAGCTAGAATTTTATGTTTTAGTTATATGGTAGAATGGTATAACGTGATTAATAATATTTTACAGGTACGCTCTATTTACACTGGAAAACATACCATACACAGACTGCCTTCTACGCCACATCAACACACATCGCTACGTCGCAGTGTGGGACATAGACGAATTCTTGCTTCCAGTCGCACCATACTCATCCATTCCGCAAATGTTAGATAGCGCCAAGTTAAAATGGTTCAAATCCCACGCAGATAAATGTTTGAACCACTTTTATAATAACCAAAATCTTGGCCTCGATCAGTTAGATACGTTCTCTGACAACTCATTGGATTCTGCTGCCATCCTTCAACTAATCGATCAGCCGAAGAAAAAAGATTTTCCCAGCGAATGTCTGCCTCCGGTTTCTTATCTCGCTCAATGTTCCTACTTCTTTGACGATTTGTTAGAACCTCTGGACAACACCACAGCAGGTCTGCACATGTTGAGTCATGTCACAAGAACTTTTAAAGTTACAAAGCCACGAGTCTTTACCAAGGTAAGTGGAACGAAATTTAGTAGTAAGAAGAATGAATGAGAAAGTAAAATTTGATTTATTAACATAAAAGTTACTTTCTGTTGATTTCTACTTCACTTATCTTCAGTATTATAAATAAATATAAAGTATAAGAATTGAAGCCTAAGAAAAATCATTACAGCCTGCTGTTGCTAAATAGCCTTCATGGTTAGCAAAAGTTGAGGGAAAAAGTAATCAAACCGTACATTACATGTGACATAACTCAAAAGCTATTTGGTCTAGTGCTCCTATTAACATCATCCTGTTCTATAAATCAAAGCAAGAACCATTATTTTAACTTTGCCCGTTGAAAGTTTCACTCTGAAGTGACGCAGTTTGTTTTAATTCCCATTTTTCTGAATATTTTGCTTCGAAGGCTGTGCACGACACCTCTCGAGCGCTGGGCCTTCACGCTCACTTCGCCCTGTACAACAATGCTGGTCCGGTGGACAGGCAGAGAGACTTGTATGATCTATATCCTTCTGACGAGGGGTTCCTTGCGCACTACAGGTGATGTATGTGGTGTTATCACAGCCTCGCAAAATAAATATATTGTAAACAAGTGGAAGGAAACTAAGATGCAAGCAACAAAAAGTGGCACTGCCCTACCAAGTCTAAAGAAGAGACAGTGTTTTCAGCAAACCTTCACAAGCGCGACAAAACGTGCTTTCATGTCCCAGAGGACATTTTATATTGCCTGTTAGCTTCAAGCAGACAAAACAGAATATTTTTCTTCGTGATCACTGAGGCATCCTCGTCCTCGTTGAGCGAGAGTGTAGGTCTGCATAGCAAGTAAATATCCGTAAACTTGAATAGAATGAGGCTATAGGAACGAACCTTCTGGCCCATTCTTGGGTCGGATAATTACTTCGATAATTATTCGGTTGTTTACCCAAGTCCCATGCCGTATTTCTAGCCGCGTCAACCATGTCGGCAGCGGGATTCGAACCCGGGTCTTTCCGCTCGCAAGCAGATTCGCTCACCAGTCAACCAAGCTGGTGATAAACTAAAATAACAAGATGTTAAGCCATAACGCTATATAAACACATTAGGATATAAACGTTCTAACATTTTTATTTACATTAAGTTAAACTATGCAAATTAAGTACAAATCGTCTATAAAAACATATATTATTGGTCATACGTATGTAGAATATTCTGAAAGTTTATGCTTTTTCAACAACATCGGGTCTCATTTAAAAAGAGCACACAATACAGCGAGATCTTAAGTTTTTTAAGTAACACAACTATACACTTTTTTTTCAGAAGTTATGCGAGTTATATATGTACCAAGTATTACCAAGACAAGTGTTTTTGACTAATCCAAAACACATTTAAAGAGCAGTCTCTCATACAAACTTTCTTCCAAGTTGCAACAAACAAACCTGACACCATGAGAGAGGCTAAGGAACTTTGACCCTCTGGCTTTATCATTAATCGAGTTCTTTGAGGGAATCGTTCATTCAGAAGACAAGCGAGGCAACAACTTGTGTTCATCAAAGAAAAAAGTAGTCTTAAAAAAATTACATGTGGTTTATTTTGGATTCATCTGCTCTGGATTCATCTTTTATTTTAAGGGTTTTATTTTTCTCTATATTGCCTGGACACCTACATTTATTTTGAGATGTATGTACTCATTTGTACTGTACTGAGTGCACATTAAATAAATATATTATTGTCATTTAAAATGCAGTATGTATCTTCCGTCATTTTGTTATTTTTCAGTGTTAAAGATACTGAAAAATATTTGGTGACTGCTCAGTAGAACAAGAATGCATAGAATATAGTAAATATGTATGATCATTGTCCTTTCAATACGCTGCGTGTACAAACTAATATTCAAAGACAAACGATGGGATAATTTTCGTCGTTTAATTTTTAGATTAATACACCGAAACCTGTTGCATGTACTAATTACTTCCTGACATGCAGGCCCAAATGCCAGGGCGAGAGCCAGGAGGAATGTGAGCAGCATTTTCGCCCCCACCTGCAGCGTGACGAGCGCATGTGGCTGTACAAGAAACAAATCTCGGAAATGTCGAAGGAATCCATCGCTGCTCTTGGACTGAAGTTATAGATGTCTTAAAATATGTATGAATTATTATTACTCTATTCTAGCATCTGCTCAGGTAGCATATACAAGTAAGCTCAGTACGAGTTAAAGGGAAACACTTAAATTTACAGCGTTTGACGATTCCTTCACTGTTGTTCTTATTGATAAGCCTATCTGTGTCTAGACAAATGTTTCTTTATCTTCATTTGTTCTCTCACTTAACTGATCAAGTTCAAATTCTGACCTCGTTTTGCTAGTTTGTTCATGTGTATTTGCTTGTTTGAACAGCGCTTGTTCAAGCGTATAAGTACAAAAGTGAAGAACGATAAACACAGAAATTTTTTCTCATCTCGATCGTGTGGTCTCAGAATTGCCTGTAGAAGTATAACCGGCTTTCTACTCTCGCACTTTTTCGTACTAGGCAAGCCATATACTCACATGTACACTAGTTAGTTAATATCCTAGATTTCAGACTACAATAAAGAGAATCAGTAATTTTTATTTATAGTAAATGGGATTCATAAAATAAAAAAGTTGCATCCCTGTCTCTACGAGTGTATTTTTGGGACCTGAAATATTATAGAAACGAGTGCATGAATGTGATAACCATAACCTAGTGACCGGTTTTGAACATAAATCTGGTTTGAAATTCATCTGGTATAATTATTGTAGTAAATCTGAAAACAAAAGTTCCTGTGATACTTTTAAATAAAATTAGATCATATTCGAGCATCAATACCCAAAAATGATCAAGAACCCTTTTTTCTCTCACCAACCTTTGTAGCTCAAGTTTTTTGATAAAAAATATTGTTGTAAACATTAAAATAGTTTCCCTCAAGCTTAAAGACTAATAGTAAATGATGTGTTTCGACTACTAACGTAATACTAAAGAGAACAAGCAGACCAAAAACTATTTCCGCGCTATCCTTCAAAAACAGAAATTACTGGAAAGCACATAAGTTGTTTCTTCACAAACCGCCTTTTACTTTCACTGCACCTCATGAAATTCTTTAAATCCCTCACCGGATATTGGGAGGATATTGTTTTGAAGAAGAATGACTCGTTGAATATTGGTCCTCAAATCCTGTAGTCCTTGACAGAATCCCAGAATATTCTGGGATGAACTTTTCAAATAAGAAGAAGACATTCGATTTTGCATCAAAATTATTACTTAGAGCTAATATTCGTCTCCGACGCAGACCTCATTTAGCAACGCAATTGGTGGGAAGGGGTTAACATTTTTGTTTCAAATTTGACTCGTGGACGAATGATTGTTTCAGAAAATACAAATTATCAACTTAAAACTTGCGTGACATCATAAAGGCTTAAAATTTTCGAGTATTGGTAGGCGTAGTCCGATGTACTCTGCTGCAGATGCAACGCACATATCTAGATGAGAGGAAAAAGTGAATTAATAAAATAATACAACCGGTAGTGTACTTAGAAGTCGGTTGTCATAAACTTGGCTTCCTTCAAACGCAAAGACCAGGATATGCATAAGCACTTAGAAGACCTACGATGCAATTCTTTTACATATTACATACAGGAAATGTTTACGTAACAATTGACCCTTTTTGTAAAAGCCAATTGTGTACGCTCGGATGCTTTCGAAAACAACTATTGATTGGATCCAATCTATTTTTTAAAATTATTATCTATTGGGGGACCCTGACTGACGCGGGTGGCCGCTGAAGGCAAAGAATTTTTGTCGTCACCGAAGATCTTGAGTTAGGTACTAGTAGGTCCATGGAAGCAACTAAAACTGGTCAGTATTCTGCATTCTACTCATGTACACCAGCTTTTATTTAATCTCATTATATAATCAATGAACCCTTTACTTTACTGGAACGTTATGAAATCAAGGAATTTTCAAAATCTTTGATATAAATGTTACGGGACTAGTCTCATTTTTAAAATAAAATCTGAAAGTAACATAAAGAAAATCGTGCAAGCTTATTCAGAATGCGTTCCCAAGAACATTGAGAGTTTGTGAAAAAAAAAAAAAATGTTACTATAAGAATTTCCTCTTGAAAATCGGCCTGGTAACGCTCACTATTTACAGAAATGAATACATGGGTGCATAGTTTTGAGAAAAATGTCAGTTAAAAAGTGTAGAATAGCAGTGAAGTGCGTAAAACGTGCAACTTTCTTAGAGAAATTATTTTAACATAGGAAGCATTTCTTCGTGTTAAATACGTGACGAGACTTGAAGGTATTACACGTTGCAAAGTCATGGCACGGCCGCAGAATGCGAGGGCGGGCACCCGACTGGCCTGCCTGAATGGTTTTATATTTTCTCAAAACTTCGTGTGCATAATGAAATAGCCTCGTTGAAAGCACAGTGTCCATACCAGTAAGATTCCGAGAATACTGCATCAAAAATGCAAGTGGCCAATTGTGTGCGTAAAGTGGTCTTACGAGACATAATTGGGCTCCGAAATTCGGTAGGTTAGGGCTTTCTATGTATGTTTTGCGTGTGTTATTTACATTCCGCTCCAGAGAACTTAGAATATGAAATCATGAATTTCACTCAACACTCTATCTCACTGGTAGTTCAATCGATTAAATTTGGCAAGACACAGTTCTGTGGGAGGCCTGATCAGGCAATCGTAGAGCAGCATAGAGCTTACGCAGATCCCAATGTGTTCATTATGCAAAGCGGCCCGCTCCAGCACGGCCTCTACCGCTTAAGTGACACCAAAGAACGCCATTTTCAGAAGAGAGTGCAAACAGAAAATGTACCACCGAAATGTGACGTTTGAAACGCCAATTTAGGATCAAACGCAAATGGCAACGTTTGTTAAAGAACGACCTTCAGAATTATACATATACGTATGTCATATCAGAAATGGAACAGTGAAAAGAAAAATTCGAATATTGGATTCAGATGTGTCATTCATCGTACATTCCTGTAGCTTTAATTTTCTTTTCTTTTCACCTATACTGGCTAAAACTAATTGAACATTGTGCCGTAATGACCCAAATATAAGGCTAACATAAAACTTTGTTGTTCTTCTCAGTTACATGCCTACCCATAATGAAAAGTTAAGGCTTTAGAATTTAACTTTGGTAACTATAAAAGAGAAAATTATAGCATTAACAAGTTGTTCGAAAATATTCCAGAAAAGTTTTTTCCTCGCATGTGCCACAAAAATTATTTCCTTTACCAAAACCCAACAGTACGAGTACAATCAGTATACAGAGTACTTTTATCAAAAAAATTTGTTAGTGAAATTCAATGTTCTCCCAGCACAAACATGATTTAAGCATTAAACCTAGAAAAGCGCACTGACGAAATAATACGACTGACAGTCGAAGCTGTTTGGGATTCAGGAAGCTGTTATCTCCGACTCTTCGCTAGTGCTTCAAAATAGATAGCGGGTGAAGCTTTTTCTATTTGGCTTTAAAAGTAACAGTTTGTGACCAGATTAACCATAGTAACTGAAGGGAGTTAGCTCACGGAAATGAGTTTAATTTTGCATCCCAAATCATAATTTCTCCAATTGATCGTCTTTTAGCCAAAATGTTATTCAGCTAGCTAGTGTTGGAATTGTTACTGTAAATATATGCATATAAAATAGCCGATTGAAAACAAAAGAAATTGGTTGTACTTCTAAACCCATTAACTTGTTACGAACCAGTCTGATCAACCTACTTTAGTTTCGAATCAGTAAAGCCATCATAAGCCTGTGAACATTCAAGTTGGCTCTTTTTCCCGACGTAACTTACATTTTGTAACCACATACCAAACCGATTATAGTTCACAATCTTGACCTCCGGCATACTTTGAATCATTTTGAACTAACTGGACAGAAGCTTTAAAGAAAATAAATGCATAACAGCTTTTCTTGCATGCTTTCTTGTGTACTAATAACCAGACGAATATTTTGATTCACGATTTACAAAACTCTTTCATTCAGATTTTGTCAGTTTGCTTCTCAGCATTGTTTTACAAGAGCTGCCAATGTAATTTTGGGCCTACAATGCACATCTGTTTTGCGCTCTTTGTTTGTCTGGACGCTAATGACATCATTTAGCTTTTAAGCGACTAACTTTTTAGATCTTTGTGTATGGAAGACAGCTTGCCTAAAAATATTTGCAGAATCTTGAGTAATGGAATGGAGCACTTTGAAGAGAGGCTCTTTGAAGAACACAAGACATGCTAATAAACAAATTTTAGCAGCTCATCATGTGATTCGAGGAAATATGAAATCGGAACACATTTTCTTTGTCAAATAAAAATTCTGGCTTTGGTAGTCTTTATAGCATTTCAACGGCTGTAATTTTGATTGTATTTTTGTTTTAGGCGACGAATCTAGAATTCCGGAAGACAAGTGTCTGTCTCTGCTGAGGAATGCCACCTCGAGTAATGAAAAAGAATTCCTCTTTCTTCTTTCAACAATGTGGAACATGAAGGCGGTGCATTTCCATTCTCAAAATCTTTCATTTTCACATAACGGCTTAAATGATTTCACAATGTTAAAAGTTTCTTTCAAGAAAATTTGACTATGTGTTCTACTAGTATTTGTGAACGCGCTCCACTTTCATAGAAACCTCATTAATTACTGTCAATACACTTGTAGTTTCCTCAGAAAACTTAACGACGTATCAGCTTGAGGAGAGAATCTCACAATCTAAATTCCTATCTCTAGTTCAAATTCTTGGTTTATTCTAGATGTACGTACATGAGTATGAGATGCTCATCGTGTCCTGCAGTGAACACACGAATACACGTTAGGAGTTATAAACACTCTCGGAAGTGTCACTTCTTACAATAATTGAGAAGTTGTGGGGTTCATGTATTCTTGCTCTGTTACATAAAAGTACGAGATACAGATCAGTAATTAATTTACATTATGAGGTAATTTAGCCGTCAAACAATTACCAATAACATTTCGTTTTGAATTTTCTTCCTACGTGTCGCCAAATGAAAGATTACTTCCGTACTACATTACTCATTGCTAAAAAAGTCATCTATAATGGAAATATTATGACCACTGTATGAAACCGATCACTGAACACACGATGGCAATACGTAAAGAGGAAATATATTTTTCAAATGGAATAAAAGAAACTATTGGCTCAACTGATCAATCAACTATGATATCACCACAGCAAACTGATCCATAAACTATGACATTTTGGGTTCGAGGATAGGAGTGATCACAGTGACGCATGTTTATTGTCATGTAGCTAAACAAATGTCGTACGGTAATCAAATTTTAAAATAATTATTGATTGCTATAAGATACCTATAGAGTACTCATTTCTTCAAGTACTAGCGACATTCAATATGATATAATATGTAAATTTAATATATAGTCAAATTCTATGTCTTAAAATCTCAAACTTTAAAGTTACCCCAACAGCTTCATGAAAACAAGAATGATAGAACAGGTTTCCATAAGTTTCGAATCCATTGCTAGAACTCTTGGTACTGTTAAAAATGAATCCTCACTAGTGACAAAATGGGGACAGTTTTACACATGAATGATTGTACGAGCAAGCATTTAGAGTGAGAGTGATTGCACTACTGCCAAAATTGTTCGCTGTCCTAGTAAACGCTTTACGACACTTTGCTTCTCTTCGAAACATGTGCAGAATGCGCTCACTTCTATTATAGTTTCCTCCTAGTATTTTTTCCGTTTCATCCCTATACTTAGGCACACCCTGTGTCAAAGTCTCCCTCATATTCTTCCTACTGGTACCGACCACCACATTCCTCCTCCAAGTCTCAAGTAATGTTAACACTTCTACCATCTTAGCAGTGACCATTCTTTTCCGCTGTTAAATCTGTCTTCTATTCCAACATCACACAATTGAATCTTTTTTTGGAAACTCGTTGCGATAAATATCTAAATTATTTAGTTCATAAATTAATTCTACCTTGAAGAAAAAGACACTATGAATAAAGCTTGCGTGTGTGAAAAACGTAAATGAGAAAAATAAGAATGTGATTTGTTCATGTGTAGAAATAGGAGTAAAAATTAAATTTCACGCCGTCTTGCATGACTGACATTTATATTTTAGCACTAAAGTAATAAATTTAGGCATTAGGGGATATCGAAAATATTAAAGTAAAATTCATTAGCATAAGAAATGTTAAGTGTGCTTACAGCCCGTATACAAAAAAAGTCAAAATTACAATGATAACTTTTTGAGCACCATTCTAGCAAAATCGGTCGTGAAATATTCGAATGAATTTCCTGGAGCTTTTACAATTTTAAGGAGATATGTCATTTTGTGGAAGTAATTTCGGGACTTAACATTATTTTTATAAAATCGACTGAACACAACTAATGCTGCGTTATTTTACCAGAGAGCGTCATGAAAAAATGGAAAAATATGAACTGAAATTCAGTTGACTTTGTATGACTTGAATTTGGCGCAAACATATTCAGTATTAGGACAATTTATATTCAAAGGCATTGCAAGGCGTATCACTTTCAAAAGATTTCATTTTCGCTCTGTTGATCAATTTCGTATAAATGTTTACAAAATCGTTTAATGATTTCCTTATCGCTTAGAACCAGAGCTCGCAAATTTCTCAAAGACAAATTCTCAGGCCAGTGAAGCGAGAAAATTTTAGCGCTAAGGTAGTTGGAGGCGTGAGCCCACATTTAAATAATTGTTTTTGTGATAATCGTCGTCATCATCATTAATATTCAAGGACGTCCCAATAGATTTCGAAGAACATTGACTAGTTCCTATTTGGTTGACATGTATTCGCCGCATGGCATCACTTTTTGCCTGTTTAGCCTGTGTAAGAGTAAGTTTCAAATGTTAAAATATTCCACAAATCCATAAAATGAATAATAACCGTCAAAACCGTTGGTAGTTTTCTTCTAATGTTAAACTAAGTTTGTTTTTACAAGAGGGTGCAGTATTTAAAGCGGAAACTTCGTTCCTCTGAAATAGGCTTCGTAGAATCGGTTAATTTTTTAATTACCGAGAAAGAATGCTTGCGTTTACTATTTACAATTTAGCAGGGTTTGGCAAAATGGCGAAATTGTACATAAAAACACAACCTTAATTTATGATAAGGCTCTAGCACACCCCTCGTTCAGTAAACGACTTTAGTTTTCCTCAAAATATTAGCATAGATAATTTCATTGTTCTCTGATGAAATATTGTTTCATTTTTATCCTAAAATTTCAGGAGGTTCTCAATCTCTTCTCAAAGAGTAGAGGTTGTGTATAAAGATTCTTTATTTAGTGAACAATGTAATGATGATCAGATTGTGCTAATCAGCATGGTACTTGATAATATTTCATTGCTTCATGTACCAAAATTTACATTTCAAATTCTCAATTGCGCTTTGCAGAAATGCAAAACCAAATAACATCGCTGAGATGTAAATTCCAATGTCAGCCTTTGAAGAAGGATGATTGCCACGAAAAATCATTTAGACGAGCAACAAAGTCCTTTCTGCTCAACCAGATATGCAGCTCAAGCCCCGACTCAAAAGCTAAAATCATCATAGTCCAAAGTGAGCTTTTGAAGTCAAACTTGAATCCGTGCTCGCTCCACTGCACGTTATTGGAAACTCGAAGCGAGAGCAAGTTAAGATAACACGAGACATAATCTGTGTTCGTCTGCCGTGTTGTTCATTGGCAAACATCGTTGCAATTGAGAATACAAAGCGGTCAGAGGGTCAGCATTGAACACACTATAGTGGAGGCTTAGGGAATGATGGCGATGTGAATTTCGCAAACAGAAGAAAAATTACATTCACAAATTTTATTTTGTACAAATCTTTACCAGGCCACTCTCACTATAATGCATCAATGTTTGAGGTTAATAACTGACAACACCACGGTTAATGTATAAATGAAATGAATTATTGGATGACTGTGCTTTACCTGAATCCCAACGTGTACTTTAGAATTAGAATATCAAATGTTTAAAATAGAATATACTCAAACAGAATATGGTAACAGGAATGAACCGTTTGATCTATTTTTGTGCTGGTACTCAAGTCCCATACCACCTAAAGTAAAGATATTAATAGAGCCCATTAACCCTCATCATGCACGTTCATTTATTTAATATGATGTATTATATTGTAGCATGGCGACGTTTCCCCGTTTTTAAAGATTTAATCATTGACTGCAGTTTCAGTTATCCGTGATCATTTGTGTAAAAATTACCTAAGCGTTTCAATGTCATATTATTTTTCTAAATTACACTATCCTGCTGCTTTCAATAATGATGGCGGAAATAACTTTGAGTTATTTACTAAGCATGAATGTTCATTTTTCTCAACATAATGTTCCAGTAAGATTCTTGCAAATAAGAAGTGTAAGTAAATTTTAATCCACAAAATATTGATTATTTGCTATGATTTACAAGTACCACGAATAAATTCTTAAATCTTTATCAGGTATACTGTGATTTTTTTTCTTTGGCGAAATACCTATTTTATTTGCCCAACAGGCAGCAGGAAGATTGGCAAGACAATGATTACTCGAGTGATGGTCAGTGAACTTCAGTGCGTGTCATAATGTCTCTATTTGATAAGCTAATATTAAACACAGCTCGAGCTCAACTTGATATTCAAAATATTGTCATAAAGAATTCAATAAATCTTTATCAAAAAATTTCATGAATTTTTGTGCCTCTTAGTATTCCTTATTGTATTTTCTTAGTATCTCTTATTAATTTATTTCGTCACGCTATTACATTCCAAACTAGAATTTCGTTCTACGTTTTTTACGTTTTGCTACGCCATGATCAACTCCTGCCAAATATCTCTCTGGACGTTTGTGTGCTTTACTTGAGCTTTCACGACAGCCCATTTCCGCAAACTCGCTTCTCCAGCCTTAATTTTCAAGACCCTTTCCAGATCATTTCTCTGAACCCATTTTTCTGACGCCTCATTTCCCGCTGCCCATCATCAGTCTCGAGATCTCGTGATCTCTCGAAGCGAAGCTCGTTTCAATAATCCATTATTTCAGCACCATTTGTTACGCCTTCCTGAATATTTAAAGCTTTTTCAGGTCCCTATTTACATCGCCTGAGCTCATTTTGAGTCTTGCGTCCAATAACGCAGCTCACAACGCTGCTGAATCTTCTTGTAACACCAATACAAGCCAGAATCTCAATATTAGGTTATTATTTTTACAATTCTTTACCCTACGTATGATATTATGCGTGTAAATCCGACGGTTCCTGAATGTTGTGATCAAAAATTCTAAAAAAAGTCTAGTATCCAGTCTGTAATGCATGTACTCGTACTTAAATCATTCGTTAAATAACGGCATAATTTTTAGAACTTCTAACAAATTAAAAAGTACCTGAATTGACTTAAGGGCTGCAATTTGAAGGACATGGGAACACACTACTCTCATAAAATTTATGCAGTTTGGAGTACAGTGTTCGGGATAGTACTAAGATTTTAGTCTGGCGTGTGTAGAATACTAATAATTATCGTTCCTTAAAAACTCTGTTGTTTGAAGTTTATCAAGTCAACCCTGCTGGTGTCAATTTGAAATGGCTACGAAGGGTCAGTGAATATTATTAACTCTTTTCAGCCTGGGTGCTGAACCTCAGAGTAATAATAAACATCTCTGAGGGCGTGGAGCTGCATGGAATCGTTTCTGAAACTCCAATAATCATGAAATAAGATGAAGAAGAATGAATATTATGACGTCAATATAAACAAGTATGAACCTATTCAGGTAGGAATATAACCAAAAATGAATGCAGCAAAGCATAAATGTACGTAGCAGTGGCTCTAATTTGAAATAACTGTAAAAAAGGAAATGTAACCTGCTAGGAACACACCAAGTACCAAGCTTGTGAAAGGAGAATCTGCAAAAACATATCCACGATTTTAGAATCAACACATACTGTAAATGTCGAGAAGCAAAACAATGATGAACGTGAAATGTAAGCAGGAATATATGAATATACGTACCCGTGACGTTCTTCCTCTCATTAGAAAACCTTAAATAGTTGTTTACTTTATGAAGTGCGTAGCTGAGTATCAAAAAAATATTCAAGATATGAACGAGGAGCGTTCAAAGTAGGCAGGTGGGCAGCCCTGACATTACCTGTGGGACATAATTGACGAGGAACAACTGTTATGAAATGTTCCATTCATTACTCTAAAAGATTTTTAATACTTTCAACATTGAAGTACTACCTAATTTGTTTGTTAGTTGAACAGTAAAGAATAGTGAATAAAATTATTCACAGTCGTATGGTGAGTTAAAACGAAAATTATATTTAATACATATATAAAATTTTCTTTGAATCTTTTTTACTTCTGTTGAGTTTTATAGGACTGTTAAGTAAATAGTAGAATATTTAATTAGACAGAACGCAGTAAGATATAAAAATAACTTTGATGAAAAAAAGAATTTGTTTTTAAAGTGAGGAGTGAGTGTATCTTTTCCAATGTGTAAGTGGCCAATTTGATTTTAATTAATATAAGTCATGTAAGAACTTTCATTTTTTTATATTTTTTAATGCAAATTACTCTTAATTCTAAAAAAATATTTCTCATCAACCTCTTAATTTGGCTTGTTCATCTGAAAATACAGGGTGTCTCAAAAAAATGTACTCACCCTTTAACCGTTGCTAACATGCTGTCTTCTTTGTGTTGCAGGTGTGAGGTTCGAACCTTTGCGAATATGATTAAATGTGATTAAAGAATTAAAACATTCGTGTTTTGAAAGAAACATCTTAATGCTTAAATGGTGATATGTAAACAAAATTTAGCATTCTCTAAAGCCAACTATTCTGTTAGTTTTAAACGATTTTACTTACTGATTTTATGTTGTGCATGAAAAATAGCAGAGAATACTAGGCTAGTTACGGAGCTGGGAATAACAGGCTACAAAATACTGAGTTAACAATCTAACTAATGAATTATCGCAACATCATCTGCACTGTCTGTCATCACAGTGCCAGCTGCCGCATGCTGGGTCGAAATACATAATTTATTCTTTGTTTACTGCTCTGTTTTCCCTTAATTAATTTATTCCAATAGTCTGCGTGCATTTGGATTGCTTTAAAACGAACACTGACAGTTGCAATGATCCCCTCGCTGCTCTTTTATTTCAGTTGAAAGTTTAACATCACATTCTACAGAATACTTGGTATCTACTGATACAGCGAGCTACTGCACAGAGTTGGTGGAGCATACTTATTTTACACTAAAATATTAATTGTCATTTATGTTCCACATTTTTTGTTTATGTGTTCTTCAGCTCATTTTTTACGTTGTGTCCTTAATTTTTGCGTTTGGAATCCTCCGTCAAAAATTTCCATTGTAATAGCGTTGACTGAACTCCAAGTTAGTTTGAAAAGTATTTGATAATGAGACATTTACGTTAATGATTTACACTGGCAATTTTTCAAAAGAAAACAGTAGACACTCATGCTAAAATATAAATACAAAAAATAGACGGGGAACATTTCTCCTATAGAAAACACCGAACTTATTTTACACGTATCTATTTAATTCTCACGAAACGTTATTCGTTATAATTCGTTTCAAATAATAGCTTAATACGAGATTCAAAAACCTGTCTTTCTTACAAACATATTTAAAACTAAATTTACGTGATTCACACTGCACTCGAATGGAGTAACATTTTCTGTAAGCTCTTGTTGCAAGGATGTATTCAGGTACGTGTGTACATTCATAATTTGGGATATTTCTGTCCCGTACAACAGCTTCTTGCCCCACCGCGACTGTTCCCTCCAGCACTCAGTTCTCATGCGCCGCTATGTCTTGCTCTGTCTTTGGTTGCCGCGTCCTCGATGAGAAAAAGAATACCACCAAACTTCCCAAGTTTTTGTTTATCAACGTCATGTTACTGCTCGAAGCACAAATTCTAAAGCCGTTAGAAGTGCAACAAAACAACCGGATTTTGAAGATAGATGCGGACGATATTGATATCGTTGAGAGGCTGAAGTTATTTGACTTAAGTCTTGAGAGAATGTCACTGTTTTAAATCACCCATGGCAAAGAGAAGTAATATACTCGTACAAAGAAGTTAGGGAATTATTCTTTTAGGAAAGCAATTCAAGTCATAGGAACGCGTGTTAATTAGATTTTATCTCACAACGAAAAGTCATTTCGGTATAAATTTGTTTCATTCCTCGTTTGAATAATTCTCTTTCATTTTCTTCATATAATTTGCCATGAATATTGACGATGCCTTACCCGACATGGGATATTATACATATAAATACCCCGGTTCCTGGATGTTGTGATCAGAAATTCTAAAAATAGTCTAGTAACCAGTCTGTAATGCACGTACTCCCACTGAAATCATTCGTAAGATAAATAATTTTACTATCACAATATGAAAATAAAGTGAAAAACTGGTGACTCAGCAGCATCAAAAAATATTTCTTTTTTAGTATGAGCTAATTTCCCTTTGTTTTAATATTATGGAGCAGCAGGAGTTGAATATGACCACACTTCGGTGTCTGATATCTCAATGTACTTATGATTAAATTGTGGAGCAGCAGCTGCTGTCCATTTCGAGTGAAATAAAACCATAACTCTTAATTCATTGTTTTCTAAGATTTTGTAAGGTTAAGTCTAGAAATAGATCTAAAATACAACAAAACGTCTATTGAGTCTCATCCTTTATTGATGAAATGCAATTGAAATGTACTTCGTCTAACCTAGATTGTTGTTGAATAGCTTCAGCTGAAAACCATAAACGACAGAAAAAAGTACTCAGATGGGGCTGCAGCCCCGACTTTGGCCACCTATTTTTAACTGCCTCGTTTGTCATTCAGAAACGAGGCTTGACGACTATCAAGGAGACGATTCTAGGATGGAGCTCTGTATTTATCGGCTTCAATGTATTCAGTGGAAGACTTTAACCCTGAAACTCCACTCATCAGAGATCAAAATTGGACCTAGTTTCTCAATTTAATGTAATTTATTTATCTTAAATGTACGGATGCTCATTGTTATTTGGAAATTATTGAGAGATTCTAACAGAAATTCTAGAACTAAAATTGTAATTCAAAATGAAAAATTAGGATGAAGTAATTCAAAGCTTTATGTTAAGATCTGTTCAAAACTAGAGGATGTAAAGCTATCTTTAAAAATTTATTCCACAGTGAATACTTCTCAGCGTCTCTACCAATGAGTCAATCACATGAAATAGCTTCCAGTGCTCTGTATTTTCAAAATCTTGAGAAATCGACCGCAGTACGTGAGCCTGAGCATAGTAGAATAGAATAGAATAGAATGAGGCTATAGGAACGAACCTTCTGGCCCATGCTTGGGTCGGATAATTACTTCGATAATTATTCGGTGTTTACCCAAGTCCTATGCCGTATTTCTAGCCGCGTCAACCATGTCGGCAGCGGGATTCGAACCCGGGTCTTTCTGCTCGCAAGCAGATTCGCTCACCAGTCGACCTCACCAGTACGGTGCTATGAGGAAATAGAATGACTATTAAATGAGGTAAAATATATTAAAACATCCTGCAAGAGAATGGCTCGTCAAAGTATATGAAGAGTATTACCTCAATGAAGAATTAGAGCATTGAACAGATATTGGTGAAAGATACCTAGTATAAGAAGATGAATATGTGTGTACGAATATGCTCAAGAAACGCTGGTACCTGGTTCATATAGTTCAGTGTTTGATGTAGAAACATGAAGCTAAATAAACTAGTAAGAGACTCTGGAAGTGATGATGTACTACGTCCATGGTCAATGATCAAAAGGTAGTTTGCAAAAATTATGGACAAAATTTAGACAAAATTTTATACCCAACTATTGAAAAGTCCCTGGAATTAGCCTAAGTGTTAAAACAAACGTTGTCTCACTATATAATAAATACCAAGTATCGATGTAAATGACTAATTTTTGATAATTATCAAAGCCAGGTTTACTTTGTGTAATGCGATAACATCTACAGTAATAATTTATTTCTTCAACGTGTGATTGCCATTACTTTGAAACATCTTTGCTGTGTAGATTACATGCAGTTTTGATGTTTGGGGGCTTATAAAAACTTAGTTATTGCAGTTATCTGCGTACATATCTCCACGCATAAACTAACCGCGGATCTTACTCCTTACATTTCATTATCTTCTGTCACATCAGTACAGCTACTGCAACTATACTCAATCTCTAACCTGATAGAAATTCAGGAGAAAAAATCTAAGACATTTTATAAGTGAAGCCTCACACGTAGTCATATATTGACATGTTTTAGAAGTAATTACGCCCCTAAAATTATTTGTAGCGAAGTACTAATATGGATGTACCATGAAAACGATGTAAATGTATTTAATAATGTTTTATACTATTATTCAAGCAATTCAATTTACTTCATGCCTTAAAACAAGCCTATTAAATAATAAAATTGCAATCGTAGGTAAAGAACATCTAATCTGATGCACAAAATTTCCTATGTACGTTTTTATGAATTTATTGCTTAACAGGTGCAATAAACTGAGGTCTTATGAACACCGACGGGAAGCTGCTACAGCAAGAGCACAATGAAATATTGCTGAGACCAGATGATTTATGAAGTTCCTACAGTTACCCACAGAGTGTCAATGTGTGTAGGCAGATAAAGGAAAGAGATGATACTATGAGAGGAAGCAAAATGATGCAGTGGACGCCAGATTTCAGTAAATATTCGGGTCTAGCCATATCATAATAATGAATAAGCAGTATATTCCTTGCGCAAATTGTTCAAATTTGGTTATGCAGAATTGAGTAGGTACCATTACTTCTCAACTCGATGCCATTTTAAAAAAAATATAAGAGAAAAATAAAAATAGAAAGCATTACCTCCAATGACTAAGAATTCAATAGGGAATAAAAGTAATTTCAAACCGCACAGCCCAAGTTCACCTGAAGCCCAGTATAACACTACCACTGAAGCTTTAGACCTCATAATGCAGAATATCATTTCAACAGATACAATCGTGAAGCGGACCGTACAAAATGAGATGGGCTTAGAAGCAGGAGCCTCAGACATGGAGGCCAGGCAGCGACGACGGCGGTGACATAACGAGTCGCTTGCAGTGCTCTCGGTATGCTATATGCCATCAATTGGCACTTTTTGCCGCTCCAATGGGTGCGCTCCGGAACACTTCGACTTATTCTTGTTAATTTAAGCGCCTTGGGCTGCATCATCCCGAGGATGGCGTAAAACTCAGGTTTCATCCATGCTATTTCAGCGAAGTGCAGAGGACAATCTAATTTAAAAAGGATTTCAATAATCGTATTACGATGCGCTTAATTCAAATTTACTCTTAAATATTTTCCAGTTTTTGAATTCTGAGAAAAAATTGGGAGGAGGGAACTTCACGTGGAGCAGAAAGTGCCCAATAACTGCCACATTCGAAATTGCTTTCCCAAGAATTTATTTTGCTTGCTATTTTTGCATTTTTTCACTACGTTTCTGCCATAATTCCAAAAAGTAAAACTGTGTATATTTTCACCCATAAAAAACACTCCGATTAAATTTGCTCTGATAGGCAGGTATGTACTCTATTTGGGCTGTAAATAGTAATATCAAAGAATTGACAACATCTTTATGGACTAGTAACTTCAATAAGTGCATATACAGGGTGCAGCAACATAACTTCCTTTTTTTAATTAAAGCTCTTTGAAAAGATAAATAATGTTACTGCAAAATAAACGATATCGACTTACGGATTGTAAGAATGCTACGGCTAATTTTAAATAAAAAAGGAAAAAGTTCTATCAGTGTTAAACCCGCACTAAATTACTTTTTCTTTCCTCCCCACAGGGGGTAGACGTAGGAAAACAACAGAAGAGTTCCTGCCTTGAACTTTACAAGCGTTCTCCAAGGTCAGCACTGAGCAAGCAACGCCTCTCAAACGCTGCGTTCTGGGACGCCAAGTGGAGTAGTGGTGGAACCTTGCGTGGGTCACCGAAAAGAAAAGAACTTCTTAATTTTTTGCCCTCGAAAGTGACAGACAGAGGGCACGATATACCATCCCCTTTAATTCGGCCTGTAGGAGTATTAGTTCACGAGTGAGTCTCATTGGTTTTCCAGAATAATGTTTTTTTAACACATTTCGCGTCTTTTTTGTTTATGCACTATTGATGTTTGAGTAATAATGATACGTCTCATGTAGTATCATTAGTATACATACGTGGTGTAAGAAACTAATTAAACAGGCTTGTCATAACTCGAAAAATAAAATTATAAAGCACAATATTCCGCGAGAATGAAAGGGAAGAAGCAACAGGAGTCAATAAAATGAGAAAATAATTCTGTATGACATAGAAGTCAGTGAATTAAATTAAAAAAACAGAAAGTAAGAATAGATTTCAACGATTACGTGTATATAAGTAGTGAAGAAATTAAATGATACCAAGAGCTAAGTACAAAATAGAATGAGAAGGATATCACGAGGATATAATTTGGTAGAGTAAAATGTATAAAATTTACTCTATATTTTTGAACAGAAACAGAAATAGTTTTGGGTCTGGAAAAACTTTTCTTACAGTACACAAGTTTATAATAGAGTATGGAACACGGAAGTTAGGCCTTACAATTGAAAAGCAAGTTAAAAATTATAAATCTACATTCAGACAATTTTTTCAGTGAGGTTAAGAAAAATACGACAATTATTATAAAATTTATTTAAATTACTTAAACTATTACCTAGGTAGCAGAACTCCATCGTTTACAACGAAAACTTCATTATTGGTACACAAAAAAAATTCTATAGGCCGTAGCCTTAACATAAGCACGAAAAACTTTTTCACAACTTGTCTCCGTTTGCGCTTGATAAAATTAGTGACATTACTCGGAATCGCCGTATCTCAATATTCAGTTTAATAAATTGTACGTATGATGTAAAGCAATATATCGCCCCTTAATAGCCAGTAAAGTCGATGCACCTAAGTCTCAGGCGTGAGCAAGTGTAAACTAATAATGGAAAAAATATTCTTTACCGTATGAATGTACTGAGATCTTAAATTTATTTCGAAATTTTACAAACATATTCATATCCGCAATTTAGACAACTTAAAGCTAAATTTACTTCTCACAATTTCGCACAGAATGTTTTCAATATACAATTACATATTACATTATTTTTTTCAATAATTTTTGGTATGTTGTGCCGGGATCGAAGTCCAGTCACGAATGCGTTGTTTCCTCATCTCCTTGAGGCCACTGGCAACTTCAGTTGTAATAAGTTTCAACAAGAACACGTTCTGCCAGGCGTCTCATGTCACAAAGTTTGACCAACGGCATCCGGTAATTTAACTTGGAGCAATAAGAAGACATCAGGGATTAGGTGTTAAATTTTCAGGTGATCTCGGAAACCATTTGGATCTGTGAGATGAAAGAACTTATCTCGAAACGTGAGTTCTTGCATGTTCCTGTCTTTTCCACCTGTGGAAACAAATGAAGAAATTCTTCTGGAGATCATAAGTGGTAGACCCTGAAACTTTGGTTGCTTCTATTCCGAAGTTAAACAAGCGTTCGGTCTAAGGATTTAGTCAAGCATGTAAGATTGAAAGAAGCATACTAGTCAGTTTTGTCATGATGAAATGAAGCACGCAAATGAGGCAAAAGCCTTTAGTTTCTCTTCAATTTCCAATAATATTATTTTATTAAATCGGTTGACATTCCACACCTATGCACGAAAACATGGGAACAGTAATTCATAGATCGAACTATGAAATTATCTATACGATTTGCCGTTCATGCATAACACTGCATATGTATGTAACAACCATTTCAAGTCTCGTTTGGTCGTTTTGAAACTTTGTGGTTGGAAGTTGAAACAGACGATAGAAATATTTTTTGCGGACACAAGATGCCTTGGTAAACTTCAATCGTTACTGAACATCTGTTGCGCAAGAAAGTTTACAGAAATTCTTAGGAATTTCAGCGTCAACTGAATGCAGTAAAAATGAAATAAAATACATCACAGGGTCAGTTCTCTATCATCTTTAGTTGTAGGCTACAAACGCAATGCAGACAGTGGTATGTTCCTCACGTCGCTGAGGTATACAATCAGCCATCGTGTCGGTGATGAAATACGAGTATTTGATTGTTAGTCCTTTAGTACTCGTATGTGGCAATAAATGTAAAGCCTAATTCTCGTCGCCCCCCGCTATACGTAGCTCGGTTTTTCCATTCTGATTGAAAGACTAAAATTCACAATGCCCAGTTGTCGTGTTAGGTTGGTCTAATCACATCCTCGAGATGGCCTCAACATTCCAGTCGTGTGCCCCATCTTCCAAGCCATTAAGCAGCTAAGCAGTCTGTTTGTCGCTGCTGGTGGCGGCGATGAAGGCGCAAATTTGCCTGCATTCTGGGCTGGAAATGTCGGTCCTCGTCCGGTTGTGTTTGTCTCCGCGTTTTACGAGCCCCTGCTAGCGCGTGGTCGAGTCTTCCTAGTGCAAGGATACGAATTTTTGACTTGTAAATTGTGTGCAGTAATTTCTCCATTATTTGTGTGTATCTTTGTGTGTGACAGGAGAGATTATTCAAGAATGACAAATATAATCGCGCAAATTTTCAAAACAATTTACTTCGTTACTTTAAGTGGATGGACTAACATTCCTTACCCTAGAATATTGAGTTAAAAATTGCGATATACATTCACAAAGATACTATCTCTCTTAAGGGTTTAATACAAATTTTTATTCCTCACCTCCTCACCTTGTGAACGATAGCATTTCTTTATTTTCAATAAATTAAGCCATAGTAAGTAAATAGATATGAGTGTTTTGCTATCTTTTTTGTCTCGCTAATTGCTGTCGACTTTTTATCATTTATCATCATTTATCTCCTCATCATTTCATAACTTTTTATTATTTTAGGGTTGAGGAAAACTAAAATCGTATTGCAACTTCTTGCGAAATTCAAAATTACACTTCAGAGTTTATTGAGACACTGAGCTGTGTATTATAACTACGAGCCAAATAATTCAATTTAGATTGATTCACCAATTACCAATAAAATGACAAATTCTTCCCATTGCCTCAGGTTATTTCAAACAAAAACTTTGCTCTCATAAAGCATGATCTCTAACATAGATTCTAAAAAATTCTCGATCTAGATTTCGACACTTACATCTGATCTTTTATTTGCCGATAAATATACGCAAAGTTCGATGCTAGACTCAACTTCTTGATGAAACCACCAGACTTACTCGCCTAAGTCTTAGATCTACGAGGCTTTTCATGGCTTATGTAATGTTTATCCCACAGCCTTACCAAAACTTTTAGTATCTTAAACTAACTACAAGCAATACAGTTTTGAAACTGCCATGCACTTCCTCAACTGATAGTCTTCTCACCGAGCTCTCAGAATTTCAAACTAACTGCCATTCCTGCTCACTTCATCATCAGTCAAGTAGGACAGACCCAGCAGGTCTCACTCCAGCAAAACTGCACTTCCAAGGACTAAAGAGCCTCGGCTAATTAGCCCTTGTGGAAAGTCAAATAAATCCACGGGACCGGGAGAGCCAAACGGTGTTGCTGAACTAAAAAGACTCCGATATTTGCTTTCGGCCCGTTGCAATTTCTCAAAGCCGCAACTTCGATCTAATGAAAACCACTCCGCAATAACCAGAGTTACACGTTATTGCCATCAGACCTATCCATTTGCTTCTAAGTTATCATTGTGAAACTTAGTGAAGAAGGAATGAATATTTTTGTGGTAAAATACGTCCATCACGATGAAACTCATCCAGATGTTGGGAAAAGTTTTGACTTGTTTACCTAAAATTCATGGCTAGTTTGAAGAGAGCCCTGTACATGCCGCTATTTTTACCTTTATATATATAAACGTGGTGAGATCAGATATAAAATTGATTTTGAATCTTCAATTAAGTATGAAACTTAATTTTCAAGATCTTGGAACTTAATCTTTTTTATCTAATTTATTTCTTCAACCTCCTCAAATTTCAATATGGGTATTTTTTTGTTGATTTATCTCACGGGAATCCGTTCAGCGGGCGCCAGTAAAATGAAAGTTGTTGACAGTATTGGAGTCCTGGTCGTTTGTTTGTATTACACAATAGAAAGCCTTTTTTATCCATGATAGATACGTCATAAATAACTCGTAGAGACAGTCTTCCTGCAACGTCACACCTCGAGGTTAACATCTATGCATCTTTTACAGAGCTCGAATTGGAAGTTAAATATTCAGGTTGTCAAGCATCTCAAACAAAATAATTTTATTCAATATTTTGCGCTCCACGATACAAACTACGTTAATCTCATTACAGGTGCATAGGTTTGGTTGTAAAAATATAATATTTAGTTTTCATATTTAGACGTATTTGGGTTCATGAAAGGAAAAAATCTCATGATTCAATTATCTCGGTTCAATAAACTTGTGAGTTTTGAAGATTTTTTCAGTGGTAAAAAAGATACCAATCCAACATCAACGCATAATAGTATGAAAATATCACATTATATCTTATTAAGACCATATATTTACACTGTGCAGCCCCATTTCCCAATCGAGCTTTAAAATGGCGACGTTACCGTGGATCAAATCATGATGATCATACATGTTTGGCCGCAGCAGTTATTTTATGTACTACAATAGGTTGCACTTGCGGGAATTTATATAGTGTCTTGCATTAAGTTATAAACGACAGATTAATGTAACAATGAGTTGCAATAGAGGGGATTTCTCTTACAGTAAGTTTTACAAATTGGGTATTTATCTTACAGTGATTTCAAACGTTGAGAATATCGAGCATAGCATTTCAAGAGTACATTTCTGTTGCTGGATTCAAAATCAATTCTAGCACATTTTTAATTAAGACTTTCAATAAATAAAATTTAAAATCCTCAATATATTTGAATATTTCATTGTTTTAATCGCTCAAAAATATGTGGTTTTGATTTTTCATTCATTTTCTTACGTGAAAAAGATTAGAAAGACGATCGTTTGTTGTGCGTAAAATGAGGATGATGCTGGAGACATGAAATTCAAATGTTTTTCTTCACAAGAAGACGAGCTCAGACCGAACATTTTTATGCTTTTTGTACCATTTGTTGTAAAAGGATGAGTCCATAAATATTGTAATCCTGACATTCATATTCCTGCTATACGTACCTTACGTGTAATTAGATCTACTATGCCAGAACTACAACAAGAAAACTATTGATGAACTACCTAGATCTCTGCTGTAAAGTGTGTCACGGAATTTAAAAGTCTTGCTGTTCTAGTAAGTTTAGTTAACTATTTGGAACTGCCGACATTTGACACACCTGATATCAGAATTAAAACATTGATAAAGGCTATGATTTAAGGTGTGAAGTAGTCAGAGGAATGCAATGAGGCAATAGAGGAATCCGCAAATGAATACTTATAGATTCTTGTAAAAATAACATGTTACTATAGGAGAAGTGTGAGTTGTCCCTGGAACAGAACAGAACTGCAGAGAGAACTATCGCTGAAATAGCGGAAGTATCATGCTGAAAAATAACGTTGATTTTACATTCACTTTAGGTGGTGAGCATTCAAGAAGCACTGCTGTACTGTGCATGACAGCTCGGCTCATCACATATATTACACCAGACAATTCTACCAGCAGGTACATCCCACTCACGCACCCAATATTACGTTTAGGGATTCTAAGTGCATCGTGGTGCATTGCTTTGAGACGTCGTGCATCACGTCAGGTCGTCATAACTGGGTAGAGCCGTGCGTCACTGCAGACCGAGGTAGCCGATGGCAGTGAGATGAGCTCCAGCATCCGAGTCCAAATTGCAACGGCTTCAATTTACTGCTCATTTAAGTCCACGCAAGAAGGTTATTTATAAGCGAATTTTCGATCCTCCTCAGAAGAGTTCCAGAGAAGATTTCCTCTTGATGAGTTGCGAGAGAGAACTCTTAGAGAGCTTGTGGTGATTTGCCAACACACAGATGATCTGAAAGTCAATGTGATAGCCCTAGAGAAATGAGAATATTGAAAAACTTTTGCTGAGGTAAGAGCTTTGAGAATGCGAATGCATAACAAAATAACATTGATATTATAGTGAAGGCATAGAAAGTATATTATAGAATCATGAAAATGGGCTGAAAATTTCTTCATTAGTTGATTATATGGATGAAATAGGAAGAGCAAGAATATTGTAAATTTTGTAAAGTCACTTAGCATCTTTTCAATATCAGGTACACCGAGGTACAGACTTTGAGGCAGTAGTCTGCAAGGACTAGTCTCGTAAAATGCTAAACAGAAATGCTGACTCTGTACACAGTACATTTTACTGAGTGGTGTACAGATAGTGCAGATGTTACAACAATAATTCATAAAAAAAATATTTCATCCCTATATTTTAATAAAAATAGTATGACAATGGTACACCATAGGTTGTACATAAATGTTTATTGCTTCAAATGTTCAAAATGTCCTCCAAGCTGACCTTTGCACAGTTCTGCTCTTTTCTTGGTGAAGTTTGTCAGTTTTTTAACATCTTCCTCACTCATGTTGACTGCGAAGTCTTCTACAATACGTTCCAAATGTACTAGAGTTCTTGGTTGACACCTGGTGATGTGTGTCATGGTCTGGGTCTAGAAAGAAAAATCGAGGGGGTCAAGTATGAAGAGTAGGAGGGTCAATAGTAATCTATCCGACGTGAAGTCAACCTATCGCCTAACTTGGATTCCAGGAAATGAAGACATGAGACTGTCACATGGCGGCTTGTGTCATCCTGCTGAAACCAGTTCTGACGTCTAGTGGCCACAGCTTTACTGCAGGGCAGACTGTATTCTTCAGGATCCTCCACGTAGGCATCAGAATTGACGGATCTATCAAACCAAATCACTAAGAGGATCTTCCTATCCACCATCCCTAACCAGGATACAACTTTTTCTCCATGAGAATTCGCGTCAGGTGCGGCATCTAGGCTCTCTACTTGATAAATTTTCTGAGAATTAGTCAGATGGTTTCTCAGCTTAAACCAAACATATTTGCTGCATACGTAATGTGCAATTTGGTATTTTATCTAAAATAATTATTTGCCGTCTCTAAGTTCTGTAGTGCTATAAATTTTTTGCCACTGAGACCTGAGAATTTTTTTTCATGCTTATGAAAGAAGTCAAAGATCTCTCCTAGCGTTCAAAAAACGTATATTCATTTACTACTTAGAGTGAGCGGGATAACTTTCTGCTATAGTTTAGAATTAGGGTTCTACATCAAGTGAAAAGCCTACGTGCTGCTGTCCTAGGTCTGATTCCGGCCATGAATGAGAAAAAGTGTATTCTGGATGAACACTTGTACCAACTTTGGCTCTTTTACAGACACGACAAAACTCCACCTTCACATCTGCATCACCCGTGATACCATGCAACTCGAAAATTTTAACTCATCATCCATCGAGGGAAGTACACGAACGCAACTGGCCTTATGAATAAATTCCGCAGATGCGACAAAACTGGAGGCTGAACTCCATCTGGGCTTGCGGATCTTATCAGTCATTCTGAGTCGCTTTGCTGCATTCGCAACGCTGACCTTCTCTTTTTGGGGCCTTCTGTCGTCTTATATCAAACTTTGTCCATCTAAGTCCCGGGATCAGATGGCTTTTGACCGACCGGCCCACAGTTTCTTTGACGGTTCTCCACAAACATGGGTCGATTTTTTCGCTACCACAGCTTTTTGTAAGGTTATATCCTCATATTGATAGTATATTAAAAATGCAAAATTTAATGCCCTTCATTTGCTTCTCCTCTTATTGATATTTAAGCCATAGTTCGTAAAAAAATCTATACACAGAGGTAATTAAACTGCGTCTCAGCGATTGTCAATATGACCCATGCAAATATGTCTCATGTGACGTGCGTTTTTCATGAGGAATTACCTATGTTGAGAACAAAATATCAAACTGATATCGAGTACAATAGAACTAATAGAAGCGAGTTTAAACTCCCAGAATTTTACACATTTTCTCATCAAATATAAGTACTTGGCCTCAAAGTAAACCTGCAGCTGATTAATTTTATCACCGTCAGCTTCTATATTTTTTTCGCTCCCTTTTCTGAACACTTCTTGGTTGTCTTGTTATCTATAACACATTTTCTATGTGTGTTAGCCTTGATGTATACATACTACGGTGTTTGTCGACATATTTGTAATGATGAAAAGACGCTGAAAATGCTGACAACACGTTATTTCTAGTGTCGTGGGCCTTGTATGACTTCTAGCGTCAGTTTTTTATGACTCTGCACAATGTCAGTGCAAAAAAGTACATTTGAGCATACGTTGAATTCACGTATTAGTATTCATTGTTGTTTATATCGTATAGTTAAACCCACAATCTAGTTTTTAAAATGTCAATCTTAATCCTAGAAGAAATCGAGAAAAATTAATGAAATGAAACCTAGACACGTTAATTGTATAATCCTTATTTCTAGTTAGTGAGCAATTTTCCCCTCGGTTTCGCTACACTGGATCGAATTTAAGAACTTCAGATGCAATTTGTGTAAACTTTTCTTCTGAGCTTCAAATTCAACTCTCGAGTCTTCAGTGTCCTTCCCGAAACCAGCGTCCAGAAAAGAAAGAATTCATTCAGCAGCTGCAGCGACCAATAGCGTCCTAATTATTCTCCCGACCCACGGTAGTGAGACCTACACTCATGAGTGACTTGGCGATAGTGCTTCACTTGTTCTAGCACCAAGGCGACAGCACTTTACTGTACTGTACTGAACTGGCGATAGCACTTCACGTGTGCTGGCATCAGTATTGTTGTAATCTGCTTAGCCCCTCTGCAGCCTCGGGTGAAGGGGTGCGTGTGGGTGCATTGTGGGCATTCAGGTGTTAATCCATGTACCATTTGACCATCACACACCGTTCAAATACTGGCACCACGAGCACTAGGCACCACTTCCACTATGTGCAGCAAAATTATGTGACAAGAAGGGTGGTTGAGGTACTTCAGTCTCTGAACAGTCATTACAGCTACTGTCTTCCATCATGTGACACCTGAGGTATCACCAGATGTCAGTCACATCATTCTGTATTTTCTATTACTTTCCTTTTTCTAGCATGACATAATAATGAACTATTGCATGAATATTATCATTTTTAATGAACTTATTTTTGCATCACTTATTGGTACATTTGCATCATCCTCCTATTTTGCCGAGTTGTTGAAAATGTGATGTTAGATGTATTGATTTATATTTTCTTCCACGTGTACATTCTTTAGTCAGATTTTACTGTATGGTTGTTAAACTGCTTTATAAAATTTACTTTATTTTCACTGTAAGTGAGATCAAAGTTTTTGATCGTAAAATTATAATTTCAAGCACAAGCGTTGCCTCTTATATTATGCATACGTTTTATAATTTAATTTTGCTAGATACACTTTAACTCATTCTTCAGATCATGAATATAATACTACGGTGAACTCTGGTAATTTATTGACATTAAACCTAACATGTTCCCTTGTGCATCAAGCATTTTCCACAGTGCTGCACTCGTTACTTATTAGAGCAGAGAGGTCTGTTTAATTAAAGGTTTGCTGCATCTTCTTCCGTTGAATGCGAGCTCAAGAAACAAAAGCCAGGAAGTAGTGTCATTTTAGAGCCTCATGAGTCGCTTGCAAGGCTCCTTGTATTTTCCTAGAGAGCACCTCTCTATGTAGCCTGAAGTTTTTGGACCTGAAACAAATTTTTAACATGCTCAAGAGGCCTACAAATTAATCTGCGTTAAGACAAAGCCAATGAGTTTGCATAAAAAGGTTTCCTTATAAAAATGGATTTAACAGCATCTTTGCAAGGTTATACGTCTAAAATTTAATTCGTCGTTCAGAATTCGAAGAACTGGCGTATGAAGAACGACATTCGTCGTAAAAATTTCGTTTACATATAGTTTTGCAAGTGCTGCATATCTGTACAAACTAGGAGAGGTACTGCCAGCCAGCTGTGTTCCATCGTAGTGTTCTAGTCGCAGTCATCCAATACAGATGTTATCATGCCACTTCTTTCTATTGAATGAAGTATACAAATGCTGTAAAATGCATCGCTTACAGAATGTCTTCCCAATGGGAAACTAAACTTCCTACGCGACAGTCGTTATTTCACTCTAGGTTCATCTGTTACAATTAAGAGAAAAGACACCCAATAAAAATAATTCTTCACAATATGTTAATGAATTCTCCAGATTGTTTTATACGAAACTATCGTTATTAAAATTTTTTGAAGTGCTTAATTTTGATTAAAACGAAGTCATCTCTTTCTGCACACCCTTACAGAGACTACAAGTCATGCAACACAGAGATGACGATGACCGAGATGAATGAGGCCAGGATTGCTTTTTCACGTCATTTGAGTCCTTTAAAAACCCCTCATGGCTGCACTTCCGTTACTCCTTATACAGGATACACTAATTACTGTGAGATATAAATAATAAGGTTCAGACATTGAATATATCAAAAAAGAAAAAATCTCATTACAAAAACTGAAGTTTGTTTATTAAGATAATATCAGATTCAGTGAATTCGCTAACACAATGTTCCGAACGAACTCCTATTTGATCGAGCAAGTGTTTACTTGATAAAATTTATTTTTTATAACAAATGCTTGCTAAGTGAAGCAGACTCTTCTTGTGTATTATTTTAACTAATTATACATTATATTAGCGAATTGTGTATTATATTAACCAATTATGTATTATATTAGTCAATCGTGTGCTATATTAGCCAATTGTATTATGTTTGGCAATCACCATAAAATTGAGTCGTTCTCCCGGCACAACGATTCTCTGCCCATGAATATACGTTTGTCTTGGTATACAAGTATTAGTTGCCTACAATGTACGTCTATGTTCGTTGGAATAACGTCACGTTAATACATTAGATTAGTTGAGCATCGCAGCAAGAGTTTCTGTGCTGAAGTCCCGTTGACTCGCCTGTCCGTCTCTATGCCGAGCAGTGCATCTGAGAATAATTTTAAAATTATTGATTTTGCCACAGGTGATACGAATCTCAGAATTTTAGAACCCTTGCACATTTTCAAAAAGAAGCATGTGTTGAATCAAACAGGTTGCTCATGCCCACTTCAAGTCGTAAACAGATAATTGTGTTTATTGTCACTGAAATTTTAACTAAGATGTGATTTATCTGCGTAAGTAATATTTATTTTTAATTTTGTTCTATCTATGAACCAATAATGGAGCTGGATAATTAAATGTACCAATTTTCTTAGTATGATGATGTTTTACAAAAATATAGGTTACTAATACAAATAACAAATGCCATCTCTGAATTGCAAGTATATTCATGAAATGAAACTAACATTATTCAACATATTTCTTATCAGTCAAGAGGGGTGCTAGTACTAGAAAACATGCAAAACAATCTAGATTTCTAGCACTACCTCTACAGTTCGCCCCACACACAACGGTCAGGAGTTCTAGAGTAGTTTGTACCCAGCTTTCGTACCGAGCCTCTATTACTGAGCCAACTCGAACATATTTCTACGATTTCTTCAGTTGCCAGGTGACTGATATTCATAAAAAACACCATATCGTTACAAATATTTTATGCTTTTCAAATATGAATAGTTATATATTGCATATTTTCTTCGAAACAGTTTCTAAGGGTTTTTAGGATAACTCGATACACCATGTCAATTTGCGTCACGTAAGAGTATGTTAGAATGGATATTCTAATGTAGGGTAAGGGAAATTTGAGCTTCTCATAGTTAATAAATAGCAACGAAATAGTTTCTTGCCATAACAATGTGTTTGTCACACGGTGCTAGTGAGCATAGAGGAAATCAGTTAGGTGTTCTCAATAACAAAATACAAATATGGTTTCATAATAATTTCTTAAAGTTCTTAAGAACGAGGTGTGTCTTAGGTGCTGCGTAAAGCATGTAATTGTACTGAATATTTAACAAGCTACTGAACACCTGATTTCATGAGGTACTGAATGTGTCATTGTGTGTAGTCATCAATGTACTGTATACATTATAGTGTGTAGTTATGAGTATTGTATCCAGTTATAAGTATTTAGCTTTTGTCTTATGAGAAGCTTTCTTGTATTTTAATTTTAGTGCTCCTGAAGTTTACATATTAGAATCATTTTTAGTTGTGTGTAATTTCTGCTTATCAGAATCAAATGCACACGGATCAAAAATTTAGAGCAGTTGCTATATATGAGCTTGCTAACGCACATAATGCTTCAGCCTTTCATAATCGCATGATGCAGTAAAATTTCTGGAACGAATGCGACAATCTTTAGCTTCTTTTTGCCGAGATTGTGAACTTGACAAACCAATAACTTATTTAGTGGTACTAAACTGGTCGGTAAACATTCCGCTAAAATGTAAAAGGAGTTTTTTGCCTTCAAAAGTTCATAAATATGAATTAACCCCACGTGTCTCACATCCATGAGTAAGACTGAGCTTAACTGCGTTCAAGTTCCTACACGGTGTTCTGCCAAGCTTGGAGACTAGTGTTCCTTTGTATATAGCTACTTGAATTTTCCTCTGTGACTGGTGTAAATGTTGCTCCTCACTCCCACCTCTCTACATTCTTAATAAAGAAAGGATGTCCGAAAATTAGTCCACACATTTACTCAACATCACTCGTACACAGACACAGAACTTTCCCTCTTAAGTGTACGCAGTCCAGCCAATTACATACATGGGCGCAGCCACAATAAGACTCGCTGGACTAGCCTTAAAGTGTCATGTTGTAAGCAATCCCTCCTGATACAAAAGATCTCGAACGAGAAGATTATTTGCATGACCATGCTCCTCCAAAACTTTGGGAACATTTCCAGTGCACCTGTAAATCAGTAGTTTCACTTTTCATTTCGCCTGGAAGCTCCATGCTAAATCCACAGATGCGCCATCAGAACTTCCATTTCTTATACTAGATATAATCCGGACTAATTAGCTTCTTTACCCTGCACAGTTTTCATTAATGTACGATTCGTCATTAATGGCTATCCTCTAGCTTAGTTGCCACACCTGTCAATACAAATAGTCAAAAAGATAATTGAACAGACCGATCCAAATGTCTAGAAGCCCCATTGCTTTGGAAATTAATTGAATGTTAGCTAAAAAGAATACAATTGACATTTAAGAAAAAATATTTAGAATTCTTTTTCTGGGTTTTCATCCGCCTTCAATACGAAGGTTAACGTCAACAAGCACCGTATTAAATCTATCTAAAAGTTGAAGCCCGCAATCAAAACTCAAACATGTTGTGTACATTAGTTACAGATCACACGTCTACAAAATAAGGACGGAATATTATAAGGTGCGAATTATGGACGAAATAATGCATAACAGAATCAATAAAAGTTGTTCTTGTTACACACTCCTAAACGGGACTGGTATATTTAACATTGGACTTCATTTTCATCCGAGTAGAGAATACGTTGACAACACACGTCGAAGACACTAACTTCTGAAACTATGTATTATTTTGTTCATTTGCAAGAAGTATTGTAGCTAGGATTATTTACTGTTATTGTATTTGTAGGGAAGACTTGGATGAAGCCTAACGTCTCTCGAGAGAAGTGATCACTTACATTATGCTACTCTTATCCCAACTCCAAATGCAAGGACTAGAAGTTGTTTTCGAAGCTTCTCCCTGTGCAAAACATTGGAGGGACAGCTTAAGATTCGAGTCCGATCCAATTCTTCTGGAATCTTTAATTAGTACATCAGGAGAGTGCGGAGAGTCAAAATCTTTTCGTAAAGCACTGCAGATTTCTGATATAACTTGGGCTGACTGGTGAGACTTTCCAGGACACTTGCAGGCTTCATCTTCATTGACCTCAGCAACAAAGCCTTGTTCAGAAACAATTTTTATCCCAGAAGTCGCGGGTTCAGACACCGGCAAATTTTTGCTCCCTTGCCCTAGACCTAAGCTGCAATATTCCTGCCTCGCGAGATGCCGTCTAGAACCTTCGATGCATTGCTCCTGATCGGCAGTAAAGTCTCTTTTTTCCTTGATCTCAAGCACAAGATCTTCAATAAAGTAACCCTGGTTGGAGATACTGTGTCCACAATTGATAATCCCGTGTTCTGACTTAGTAGAATCATGTCCTGAACTAGGCATGCAGCTATCAGAACTGAAGACACATTGAGTTGATACTGATGTATTTTGAAAATCAGAACAATTTGCATCCCTCTTATCTGTTTGACTTCTAGAATGAACGTCCATATCTCTCAAGGAAGTACTTAGCCCCAGTGGTTTAGTTAAAACTGCAGTTGCAACCAAAACTGAATCAATAGTCGTTTTTAAATTTTTTGTCGAAAATTGATCAACATCACAGTGAGCAACAGAAGTCAAGGACTGATATCTGTTTGAATGTTGTATTGGATATGCTAGTGTTTCCGTATTTAAAGACTCCGATGAAATACTGTCTCTAGCGATGAGTTCTGCTTTAGGGGCTTTAGTGTTGAAAGACTTGAGGAGTTTTTTCATAACTTTTGAGTGTTCTTTTTTCGGATTCGCACAAGCTTTTCCAACTATGGTGATAGACTGTTGGTTTTCAGTATTTTCTACATTTTGTTGAAGGTTCTGTATTTGTTCATCTTCAGCGTTCAATATAACATCTGGAGCCACTTTCTGTTGGAAGTCCGCATGGTACGATGTTTCAATATGTTGACGTTCCTCACTGTCTGTAACATCTAATGACTTCAGATTATGGTCCCCTGCAAGGCTAGGTGTCGTCTTGGTGTGGTTCTGGTTTTGAACGTCTTTGGAATCACATTCACTGGTTGGGACCTTCAAGTCTTCCTCTTCCTTTGTTTTGGACATCACGTTTCCAGGCGTTAGGTCTTCCTGGGCCGGCTTGGTTGGCAAAATGTTTCTTGGTTGCGCCCTGACCAGAGGCAAGACAGCTGCCCCAGCGAGCCCACCACGAGTAGTTCTCTGCAAGAAATAAGGAAAAAAATTATTATTCATCCCTCATGTTATCTTAGCTAGTCGTTTCATTTTAATGTAGTGAGATAAGTTGAGAGCTTATAAGGATGCCTATTCATTGCTCCTTTTAAGTCGATGTATCAAAATCTATTGTGAAATTTATCTCATATTGTAGGTAATGGTGTCGCCTACCCATCGTAAAGCCCTTCCGTTAGATACAATATGCAGAAAGAACATTTTGGTTTATTTATCTGAATTCCTGCTAGATGCTTCCAGTAATGAGATGCCTGTGAGCATAGCATCTCATACCGCTGGTCTAGGCTTCTTCCCACCAACCCTACTCCCACGAGTCGCAGATTTTTTCAAGAATACAACACTTGAACTGAAGGGAGCAAAAACAAGATTTTTCTTCTGTTTGGAATGTATCATAGGTGCAGATCATTTTTTGCATTTTATAAGATGCAGTTTTAGCGCAACAATATGAGTAAGCATATACCTCACAAAAATATTATTCAAAATAGTTATTACCCGCTAAAGCATGTTTACAGTTTTAAAGTCAAAACTAATACAAACTGTGTGCTTGCGAGATCATTTATAGTGCAATTATGTTGTTTCATTTGTTTTCCAGCGGTACTTGAGTCGACATATGTATAGAATATTCTAATGAAAAATGTATTTAAAAATCTTTTACTTCTCAAGGATATGCTGCGTACTATAGATTCAAGCTAGCTTACAAAAAATAATCATGGAGTTTTACCTACTGTTGTTGGGATAAATATGTATATAGTTAAATCATTTTATGGCAGAACTAAATTGCAATTTGATGACCTCAGTGACCAGAGTAGTAAATGTACTGAATCGCTAATAAAATCATGCTATTATAAGTATGGGAATTGAATTCAAAATCTTCAAATCTGTTCAAAACCGTTCCTAGTTAGCACGATGCAATAGTTCAACAAAAGCATTTATACCTCTGCAATTAATTATTTAAAAACCATAAACCAATGAAGCAGTCGACGTTTTATGCATAACAAGGCTTAGTAACAATAGCTCAGTGTACTCAGGAAAGAAGCTTAGTGCATGCAGAGGTGATTTTCTTCTGGCTTTTCATTTATCATTTTAGAGCGTCATTATCTGTGGACGAGGATGGCTTCCGCCGACACCTATTAATGACTCGCCTGAGACTTGGGTCATCCCTCAGCTATTCGGTTTATATCGTCGGGGTGCAGGGGTGCCCGTATCACTGTGTAGGTTTTAGAGCAGAGTGATATAGAAATCTGACAAACACTTCTGTTTTCCGTAACATGTTATGGTGTTTTTAAGGCCAAACAACATCGAGGTTTTTAAGATGAAAACTTTAACTTTTTTTACGAGATCTGAAAAAGATAATTCCTCTTGATAATCGTTCACGACCTACTTCTACGAATGTCCTTATATTTTACAAGGAAAGTTCAAATGCATTATTGTTTTTTGGACCTGGTGGTGTAAAGGGTTTGAGAAGACTATTACACTTTGTAATTCTCATAATTAATGAACAGTTAAGGTTCGATGTAGTACGAGTATTCAAATAGTGTACGTTCTTTCATAAGAAGTTGAATATGAAAAAACTCATAATTCAGCAATCAATTTGTATCTAAACTCTATTATGCTTGTATATTTTTTGATGGTAAAACACAACATAGTTATTTAACACATTGTATGAGTTATGATTTGAAAATTTTTCGATGAATTATTTTCTAATTTTTAAAATAAATTGGATGGTTTAGAAACAAAAACGATTGAGTATGTATACATTTTTCTAACAATTTTCATTAGTTTTTACATTAAATCAAACTCCGCATAGAACTTCTTCAGTTTCATTATTGCTAGAAGTGGCAGTAACAAATTAATGAAGAAGTGACAATGAAAGCGACTTAACGCATCACAAGGTAATTACAATTAAAAGAATTATGTTAAAAAATCCGTGTGCTGTTTGATGCAATAAAACTTATTCGCTGAAAACTGTATCCGGGAAAACTGAATAAATAAAGAATCTTCAATTTAATCTTCACATGTCTATGCATGTCGTGACTAGCTTCAAAATGTATTATTACACTCTTGACGGCTCAGTTCATTTAATCGACCGTGTTCCGTGCTCCATGGAGCTGTTGCATGAGGTGCTGCCGATGCATGTTAAATGAACACGTCAAAACACAAATTAATAGAATAGAATCTGTCCAGAATAGAATAGAATAGAATCTCTCAATCACACACGTACACCAGGAGTAAAGAAGGGTATGAGGATGAGGATCAACAATACATACAGTCTTTACACATAGCATTTGAACAATAATATTCACGTTAACTTTTCAATTTTTAGAGCTTTCTCATCAAATTATGCTTAGCAACGATAAACACAGGATAGAATTTTAAGTGTTGTAATATACTTTAGGGCACTTACTTGAGCAGGAAGTTCCTTGATGGGGCAGCATCTCTGTCTGCAGCGTGTAAAGAGGAGCCAAGGTTTTGTAGTAAGAAAAACAACGCTTCACAATACGAAGAACAACTATAATTTACAGAGTAACGGGAGATTACTATTTCCATGGTTGTAGCAGGCTAGATTTTTTTGGGGGACTTAAAATAATTACGATTTTTAATAACCTCGTGGCATAGGTATAGCTAAAAATATGTTCGATCAAGATGAAGTAGGCACTTCATACGGTGATCAATGGATTGCAAGCTGAGGGTAGAAAATCGAAAACTTTATGACTAAGATATCTTAGTCGAGCCAACCAAAGTTAGCCTTGCTTATTTCCACCGTAATTGATAATTATTTTGGTTGGTTAAGGTTAGACCAACATTGACTAGTGTTTACTCAACGAAATGAAATGTTAAGTCAGTTTGACTAATCATAGTAAGTATTTAAACGACGGAAGAAATAAAGTGACCCTGGGCAAATATTTTCACCAACAAACATGATAAGGAAACTACCACGAAAAATTTTTTCTGAAGGGACTTTTGAATAACTTCTATCTAGTAACGTGTTGTTCTGCAAGTTAGTTCGGTACTTTAAATTCTACTGGCATCCTGTGCATGAAAGATTTAGAGATCTGTTGTGGCTTGACAACACCATCATGCAAAAAAGCAAGATCAGAGCTGAGCCAACAAAGCAGTTTGGATGTATCTTTTGCACGACATCTGCGGCTGACATAACTTGTGACTTCCAATGTCAAAAAAAGTTCTTAACTTTGTAAATGAACGCATTCGAGACGAAAAATAATAATGGTCAGGATAGAAAGTTTGTTTTTAGAATGAAAACTTTAGAGAACAAAGAAAGCAGCCATCCAAAAATAACGTTCCATTAAGGAGAGCTGGTTTTCTGCGCATGAAAAATTCGAAAATGCGAGCGGAATTTTCAATTTTCAAAATTAGTGTCGCACACACATTCATGTACGTCGTCAGGCTTGCAGTTAGACATTGCTGGTCACATCAAGGAGTATTAACGAGAGGATTGGATATTTACTGTTGGATAATATCATCAACGAGAAACTATTAATAAATAAAGGACTCAAAGTTGTCACGTACGTTTAGGAGTACATAGTTTCTAAAATAATTGAGTTAAAAAGTATCAAAAGACTGTCGTAGCTAAGTAACGTACAAAGCTAGTCATCTGGGGAAAGAACGTTCGTTCTCAGAAAGTTCTTTAAGAAATTCTGGTTCAAATCGACATCGTTCAATTATTATTCCTTAGAGCGAAAATCGAAACAGATTAATCTTCTTCCATTGCATTAAAAACATGTGAATGAATTTCAAAACATTAACCATAATGAACTAAAAATATTTCCCATTATACGAAAAATGAATGACCTCGTAAAAATCGCTCATAAAGAAGGGGATGAACTTTCTGATAGCTACTTCGATAATAAAAGTTCAGTTAAAAAGGTTGCTTATAAAAAGAAGAACCATAACTGAAGTTCAATGATAAAACTTTAGCCTGTTTTTGCTATTACTGTTTACGTAATATATAATGTGTACCTCCCGACTTCAGATCATGGCCGTTACATATACGAGTTAAATTCATAAACAGTTGAGCAAGATCTAAGAACGCGTCCGAACGCTGTTTTTAATAACCCTATTTTAGAATAAAATTTCCAGTAGCTGTTGTCTGCACTGAGTGAGATGGAGACCGTCAGTGAGAGGCCGACGTTCATAAACGAAAAGCAGCTGCATATCATAGATACTTAACCGTTATGTGTGATCGTTACTGCCTGCAATCGAGTTCGGCAGCTTCGCATTACTCAGTTTAATGCATTCAATCGTAGACAGCTTAAGTCCCCTCTCATTTGCATCGCACAGAAAATTTTCATTAGGTTTCGAGACCAAATGGAACTCAAACTCCGCTCGAATGTTAATTAATTGAAAACTTCAGCGATAAATTTCTAGGAGAGGCGGTATTGTGGCGACGGCCATAATGCCTTCTTGAATGACGACCTTTAGCGCCAATGGTTATAACTATCAAAAATGTGGCCATGTGCTATGATATTCAGAAACAAACCTGGAAATGCTTCTTCGTTGCAAAATTCACTAAAACGTTCTCGACTCATCCTGAAAATTACATTTGGAAATCATAAAAGCTGTGCAACGTTCGTGATAAAATCTCGTATAAAATCCCCAAACTAATAAGACATCACGAACTTACGCCAGGAAGTGCAAAGCCCGAACAGTATCTGGAAATTAGATCGTAAAGTCTAAAAATCAACAAAATCTGTGAAAGAGATCACAGCACCAAATTTATGCCTGAAAATACTGAAGAAAATTTTAAAATAGACAGACGCAACAGGAGATTCCTAAATTTTCTCGCCAAATTTCTCTAGTTGTGTTACTTAGTATGAAATGACTTCTTTGAAAAACTCCTGTTTGAACTTGAGGATAAATTTTGTGATATTCGTAACTAAGATAAATTACGCATCATTTTAGGCAATCAGAGGCTTCTGAGAGACTTTGAAACTTTTTTTTGAGTAATTTTACGCACATTGCATTATTTAAAAGTCAAACGTGCATAGAGAATTAACAAAAAGCAAGCGAAAGTTATCCTTTTGTGAGAAGTCTTTCAATGTTTTCTCTAAATGTTTTCTAGTGCCATGAAATAACTGGTTCCTGTCTGTAGAATGTCAATGTTTTGCGTACAAAATAAAATCACAATTTGAATCTTGTGCAGTAATGTGTATTCTTTCAGAAAGCGTACAGTTGATGTCAGTGATGTTGCCATCGAGAAGGGAGAACCCTGGGTATCTTTCCCCTGGAAAGCAATTACCTGGAAAGTTTTTCTTCTTCTGTACTAGAATTTACCCACGGCAGTGGTGCTCAACTACTGATCACATTCATGTAAGTAAAAACGTGTTTAATAACAGCCCCCCATAAAGGACAAACCATAGATTCACTCAAAATCATTCACACCGATAAAACGTTACGCTACATTCGGAATTCTCGCCACTCCGTCTCCGACCGTCTTGAAACATTTACGAGCTTCGTACACACCAATCGCCCAGTTCTACAGCACTGGTTTCAATGTCAATGGCAAGGCAAAGCCATCCATCTGGAATCCAATCGTATCCAGCACCCTCGTGATCAAACTGCACAGGGGTTGTAAACCCATTAAAGTTACCGTTGTGTTCAAGTGTGGTTTCAGAAATCCCCAACTATCGTTAAAAGATTCACAGATTACAGACAGTAGCCATGACGGGGTGCATTTGAGGACATTTAGCATAATTGCAGAGGGCAGAGGTGCAGGGCTCCGATGCTTGGGCTTCAAAGTGAGGGTAAACTTTGCGTTTGCAGTATTTTCATGACCGGTGTTTTTTTGGTTCAAGTGTGATTGGTAGTTTCGAAAAATATTTCTCTGCAGAACACAGACTAAAAACTTTCCCCCTCTACCTATTCTGACCGAGAAACAGACAATACTGTGACTTCAGTTACTGGAGTCTCATCTGCGAGAATAAACGCGTATAAAAAGAGTGAAAGGGACTCTAATAAAATGAATATGTTTTGAGATAGCAAATTACAGAAATTATCCGCCTCTCCACAGAATAATTGCAGTAAATTATGGTGCTATGGCTTGATACAATAAAAAGATTGAAGCGTATCAATGTGTCAAGAAATTACCTATCGATTTGTTCAAGCTTATCTCACATAGTTTCTGAATCATTAAAACACAATTCACGTATGATGCTTTACGTGGCTTTCTGTACAGGGTGTCCATAAAAAATGTATCCACTGATCGATATATGAATATATGTTACTGGAACCATACAACTGTTTAATTTTGATTTATTTAACTGACCGATCTTGAAAAGATCGGTCAGTGGACACATTTTTGTGGACACCCTGTGGAGCAACTGTCATTTCTTTCATCCATTTCGTTAACAGCAGTCAACATGAGTTACAAAAGCGATACCGTTTTTCTGTGGCTCGACTATCCTGCGTATTTTTTTAATGCTTCGTCCAATAGGATATCAGAGCACTAGAGGCTGAATCATAGAAGTCCTCTCAGAGTACAACAGAACAAACTGGTGTAGTAGTATGAAGTTCACTAGGTATGGAAAACTACAAGAAGACGGAATAGTCTTCTTAATCGTTTTATATCGTAAACAGAGCTTATGAAATACAGCACGCATTAATAGCTCACAATTAGTAATGAAACACTTCTATAGAGTAAACGGAAGCCACTGAACTTAAAAGGGAGCAATAATACGGTATCATGTATACAAGCAATTGCCTCACGACAAGGGAGGCAATAGACGGAAGCAATCAACTGCAGCACAATCGGCTGGTCTGCCAATGCTGTGAAAGGTTTCCTTTCATGCATGGCAAAATTTCCATAAGAATAATTGAAGGCCAATTCCGGCAAGTGTAGAGCCTGCGTTGTACATTCATTTGTTTTAGGGACTGCAGTTTTCTTTGGCTATAATTTTCCTCATACCAATTTTAGATATTGTAGAGATTTTAGATACTGTGTTGTACGTTCTTTCCGCATTTTTGGAAGTCATCCTGAGCAGTTTCATTGCTTGCACAAATTGGCCTTCAATACTGGTACCCGTCATGTGATTACCCTCCAAAGACCCTCTGGAAGACGGTATTGCTTCTGATTCTTTGGTATTTTTGTTAAGAAAATCTTTTTGCTATAATTAATTTGGCTTCAAAATCTAAGATTAATGCGAGTTATAATTGTAGCTTTAACAATTCCGCTGTAATTAGAACACTCTGCTTTGTTACTACGACAGTACACTTCTACGTAAAAACTGGTTTTCATATTCACGAAGAAATATCCTGTGTTACTCGGGTAAGAACTGTACTGTATATTATAGCTTTAGTTTAAAATAGAGATATTTTACCCTCATTAAAATTTTTTAGCAGAGTATTATTCCATAATTGTCTTAAGCAATACAAACTTAATTGCATGACTTCCAAAAGCAGATATGATGCATTTTTAGAGTCCTTGAATATAAAGGCAGCGAGAAAACAATCTTATTGCACCTGCAAAACTTATGCACTTGAAGTTTCAAGAGCTTCAATTACATACTTCATAGCTTAATGTTGGATTACGACCAAACATCACAACAAAGCTAGTTTGCATGCAAGCGCTACGGACATAATGCGTAATTTCTTATTTACACGTGTGTTGGAATTTCTCTCACAATATTTAAATCGAATTTAATCGAAGTTCCTTGTATTTTGTATGCCTTGAAGAAAAGTAACCGCATTTTGTGCCTTAATTCTTTAGATTATCCTACTGGCATGTCTTCATAAACTCTGTCGATGGAAAAATGTTAATAAGAAAGAATCTTAATATTTTTAAGACCACACCAAATACAGCAATGGTTTGTTTCATGCTCACGATTGGGTTACCTCCTGAAATCGATAAAAAACTTATCAGCACATTAATAAAACACTATGAGGACTGTACGAAATAATTTCAAATGAACAACATAAACTACTTGGTACGTCGTTTTAAATGTCAAATTGAAAATTTCCGCAGTCATTACTGTTTTTTTAAATCAAAAAAAAATTTTATCATGGTTAGAATTTCCTTATTCAGCTTCACAAAAAACTTTCACTGACAGCCCCATTTTAGCACATAAAAACAATGACCAGATCATTACAGCCCTTTGACATCAAGGAAGAAAATAAACCGGTATTGCTCATCTATAACACATGATGGCACTAATTCATGGCAGATATGGACACTTTTCAAAAGAATATACGGTAAGTGTAAAATATTCCTCGGTGTGGTGTGCACAGAGCCACTGCTATGCATGAAGAGGAGCGTAGTAGTAGCTGGATGTCGCATGTTGTGCCGAGCAAATAATGGAAAAGTAAGACGCTTTAGAGTGCAATAAGCGCAGACCAAGATCACTAATAGGCCTAAGGAGCTTCTCCCGGTTCAAAATGGGTAATTCTGGAGTGGTTGCATGAAGGAATATTGCAGCTACAGTGAGGTTTGGACTGGCTCTCGGCTCTCTCTTCTGTGTGAGATTCAAATATTGATGGAAACCCATGTGGATGTGAACGCATAAAAATGAGCTGTTTAAATGTTTACTTCTGCTTATGGTTCGTAACTCATTTTCAGTCAGTGTTTGAGTAAGCTATTTATTAATAATGATTTAGTCCAGTACTGATTGCGTGAAATGCGGGAAGAAAGTCCCGTAAGTATCCAAGCGTCATCTCAGCTCTTAAATGAGTTTTGTCTGACCAAGGTGACAAAACTAATCTATTACGTAATAGGTATTCATCCAAAGAGTTTCAAATTTTAAGTAATAAATATTGTAGATTCGCAATGAAGTCTACCAGTCATTATACTTGGAAGTTGAAGATTTTCACAAGAGTCGTGAAACTTTGTAGAGCGTAAGTAATTACTAGCATGTGTTGTTTTTGTGTGTTGGACAATAAACGGGCCCGCTGTTATGACTATTTTTACGTGGTCTAATTGAGTGAGTACAAGTTCGAAGAATTTGATATTTTATTCCCAGTCCCAGTCCCAGTTTAAACCCCTAAGCTGAAAAAATTACCTACCGAAGTACTTAACAAATCATCTTTTAAAGCACACACTAAACATCTGTCACTGAATATGTACAAGTAAATCGAGCGCCTGTCTCAACAAAAGACGATTGCTACATCTCAATTACAAAGGTTGGCTTAAATTAACTTGTCTTAGGCCACAGCTGACAAGAACAGCTTCAACTAATGAGAACAACAGTAATACACGATAACTGTGTCTTCGCCTCAGATACTTCACGGCGTGTTACTCTTTAGTGTAGGACGCTGGGCATTTATTGCTGATATGCTACAGCTCATCACTTGATCTCGTACGGCCTCCTCTCTTCTGTACTTATTAGTGTCATCTGAGCGGCACTGGGCGAGGTGAAGTAAGATACGCTGGTGGCTTTTTCTGTTTCTCTCTTTCTAACTCATCTTCTCTGCTCAACAGGAGCAGGCATCGTCTCACAACACAGACCTCGTATCACAAAACAAGACTCTCAGATTACCGCTGTTTCCGCGCCATCAAAAGCGAGCAGTGAGGCAGAATGCATCTCGTGCTAGAGCCAGGGACACTTCCTTTTTGTTGAGACCCTCCAGCTTCAATTAGGGGATCTCAAGTTTAGGAAAACGAATGTTGCTATGAAGGCAGTGTCAAAATTGTTTCTGCAATCACGCGGTGAAAAATTTAATGCAAAAAATTACGTTTGAACTCAAATTGAAAAAATATATCAAGCATGACAGCCAATTATGGTAAAGTTGCTGCTAAAAAGTGTGTCATCGAAACATTATTTTGACAACGTTCTGCGCTGATTGTGAAAAACTTTGATTTGTTTCAAAGGAATACGAAGTCAGAAAAATATTTGCTTCCATTTGAATAATTTTGGTAAATCTGAATTTCATAACTCGAAGCAAAAGAGAATAAGATGACAAAATTAGCAATTTAAAACCTATAAACTTGTTGCCACTGCAGCCGTTGTGTAGCGTATCGCTGATACCGAACTCATCACAGACAATTGTATAAAAAGATTCAAAATAAATCAGCGTACGCATAAATTACCTGATATTCTTGCAGAGATGAGTGGAGAAGAGACAGTAGATGAGGGGGTTAGCCGCAGAGTTGAGGGGGGCTAGAGACTGGATGAAGGTGGCGAGTGCGACGTTTTTAGGCGTCCTGGGCACGTAGCCGAACACTTGCAGCAGGTCGAAGACGATGTACGGCGACCAGCACACGATGAACACTGCCGTGCACACGGAATACGGCTTGTGAATACGAGTGTACTATAATGTAGGTACATAAGTAAGGTAACGCTTCGCGTTACCTGTTTTGAAACCGAAACAAAATTTTCAGTATATGTATATACATACATATATCTTGCAAAGGGTTAAGCAATGAACAGTAGCATTGGAACCTCGTTTGACGGAAATACGAAGTTAGTGGACTGGTGGGTGCATCGATGGTAGATGATCAATAGGAGGACAGGGATGCAAAACAGGATACTAATGAAGAGAGATGGGTACACAGGCACTGAACCATTGATACTGAAGCAAAAAGTGAAGGTGGACTATACATCATGGTAATACGAGTATATTAGGTGAGGAAAGAAGTAAAGAAATAAGAAAGTAAGCGAAACTAAGATACAATAGAGAAATTGGTTGGCAAATGGTTTTTAAAAAATGAATGAGTGAAATATGTATAAAATAATAGAGTATAGTTGAAAAATATTTTTTGTTCAGAGTAGAAATGAGGAAGGAAGAATGAATCATGACATTGAAGGAAAAGAAGGGGCACGTAAAAAAGATACAAGAAAGATTAAAGGGTGATTATGAAGCTTATCGAAAAATAACGAAGACTGTATAAGAACTGTTGACTAG